>MJUT01034140.1:463016-560617 GCA_002080005.1 Gigantidas platifrons
TCCTAATCCACTGGTCTAACCAATTGGTCTATACAAACCTACCGGTCTATCTTAGCCCACTGGTCTCTCCTAACCCACTGGTCTATCCTAACCAACTTTTCTATCCTACCCCACTGGTCTATCCAAAACCACTGATCTATCCTGACCCACTGGTCTAACCCAACCCACTGCTGTCCTATTCCACTGTTCGATCCTGACTCACTGGTCAAGCCCAACCCACGGGTTTATCCTAACCCACTTGTCTCTCCTACCCCACTGGTCTATCCTAACCCACTGGTCTATCCTAATCCATTGGCATATGCTACTCCACTGATCTATATCAACCCACTGGACAAACCCAACCGCATGTTCTGTCCTAATCCATTGGTCTAACCAATTGGTCTATCCAAACATACCGGTCGATCTTAGCCCACTGGTCTCTCCTAGCCCACTGTTCAATCCTGACCCACTGTTCTGTCTTAATCCACAGGTCGATCCTGACACACTGATCTAATACAAACCACTGGTCTATCCTAACCGAATGGTCTATCCTGACCCACTAGTCATACACAGCCCACTGTTCTGGCCTAATCCACTGCTCTCGCCCAACCCACTGGTCTATCCTATCCCACTGGTCTATCTTCACCCAATGGTCTATCTTGACTCAATGGTCTATCCTAACGCACTTCTCTATCCTACCCCACTGGTCTATCGCAACCCACTTGTCTACTGACCCATTGGTCTAATCCAACCCACTTGTCTCTACTGACCGACTGGTCTATCCTAACCCACTGTTGTGTCATATCCTAATGGTCGATCCTAACCCACTGGTATATCCCAATCTACTGGTATATCTTAGCCCTCTGGTCTATCCTAACCAACTTGTCGATCCTGCCCCACTTGTTTATTTCAACCCACTGGACAAACCCAACCGCCTTTTCTGTCCTAATCCAGCTCTGCCCTAATCCACTGGTCGATCCTGACCCACTGGTCTATCCCAACCTACTGGTCTATCTTAGCACACTGTTCTATGATAACCCACTTTTCTGTCCTGATCCAATGTTCTCTCCTAATCTACTGTTCTGCCATAATACTCCGGTCTAACCTACTCCACTGGACTAACCCAACCAACTGTTCTGACCTAATCCACTGGTCCATCCTGATTCACTGGTCGATCCCAACCCACTGGTCCATCCCGACACACTGTTCGAAACCAACCCACTGTTCTGTCCTATTCCACTGGTCGACCCTGACCCACTGATCTAGCCCAACCCACTGGTCTATCCTAATCCACTTGTTTATCATAAATCATTGGTCTATCCTAACCTATTAGTTCATCCTAATCCACTGGTCTATCCTAACCCACTGGTATATCCTAATCCAGAGTCCAATCCTACCACACTGGTCTATATCAACCCGATGGACAAACCCAACCGCCTGTTCTGTCCTAATCCACTAGTCTAGCCCAACCCACTGGTCTATGTAAGCACACTGGTCTATCCTAAGCCACTGGTCGATCCTGACCCACTCTCCTAACCTATCCCAATGGTCTATCCTAACCCACTGTCAAACCCAAAACACTGCTCTGTCCTAATCCACTGGTCGATGCTGACCCACTGGTATATTCCAACTTACTGGTCTATCTTAGGCCACTATCCTGAACCACTGGTCTAGCCCAACCCATTGTTCTATCCAAACCTGCCAGTCTATCTTAGCCCATTGGTCTCTCCTAACCCACTGGTCAATCCTGACCAACTGTTCTGTCCTAATCCACTGGTCGATCCTGACACACTGGTCTAACCCAAACCACTGGTTTACCCTAACCCAATGGTATATCTTGACACACTGGTCTATATTAACGCACTAGTCATACCCAACCCACTATTCTGTCCTAATCCACTGCTCTCGCTCAACCCACTGGTCTATCATATTCTACTGGTCTGTCTTGACCCAATGGTCTATCCTACCCCACTGGTCTATCCCAATCACCTGATCTATCCTGACCCATTGGTCGAACCTAATCCACTGCTGTCATAATCCACTGGACGATTCTGACTCACTGGTCAGGCGCAACCCACAGGTTTATCCTAACCCACTTGTTTATCCTACCCACAGGTACATCCTAATCCACTGGTCTATCCTAAGCCACTTTTCTATCCTACCCCACTGGTCTATCCTAATCCACTGGCCTATCCTGCCCAATAGTCCATATCAGCCCACTGGACAAACCCAACCGCCTGTTCTGGCCTAATCCACTGGTCGATCCTGACCCACAGGTCTAGCCCAAACCACTGGTCTTTCCTAACCCACTGGTATATCATAAACTACTGGTCGATCCTGACCCACTCTTCCATCCTATCCCACATGTCTATCGGTACCCACTGTTCTACCTTGACATACTACACTGGTTTATCTTAACTCATTAGTCATACCCAACACACTGTTGTCCTAATCCACTGGTCGATCCTAACCCACTGGTCTATCCTAATCCTCTGCTCTCACCCAACCCATTGGTCTATCCTATCCCACTGGTCTATCTTCACCCAATGGGCTATCCTAACCCACTTGTCTATGCTGACCCACTGCTCTATCCGACCCTACTGATCTAGCATAGCCCACTGGTCTATGCTAACCAACTTTTCTGTCCTGATCCACTGTTCTGTCCTAATCCACTATTCAGCCAGAATCCACCGGTCTAATCTACCTCAACGATCCCAACTCACTGGTCTATTCTAACCAACTTGTCTAAGTTACCCACTGGTTTATCCTAACCCACTGGTCTATCCTAACCCACTTTTCTATCATACCCCACTGGTCTATCCTAACCCACTGATCTATACTGACCCACTGGTCTAACCCAACTCACTGCTATCCTATTCCACTGGTCGATCCTGACTCACTGGTCAAGCCCAACCCACGGGTTTATCCTAACCCACTTGTCTCTCCTACACCAGTGGTCTATCCTAACCCACTGGTCTATCCTAATCCACTGACATATGCTACCCCACTGATCTATATCAACCCACTGGACAAACCCAACCGCCTGTTCTGTCCTAATCCACTGGTCTAACCTATTGGTCTATCCAAACCTACCGGTCTATCTTAACCCACTGGTCAATCATGATCAACTGTTTTGTCTTAATCCACTGGTCGATCCTGACACACTGGTCTAATACAAACCACTGGTCTATCCTAACCCAATGGTCTATCCTGACCCACTGGTCTTTCTTAACCCACTAGTCATACCCAGCCCACTGTTCTGGCCTAATCCACTTGTCTATCCTAATCCACTGCTCTCGCCCAGCCCACTGGTCTATCTTCACCGAATGGTCTTACTTGACCCAATGGTCTATCCTAACGCACTTGTCTATCCTACCCCACTGGTCTATCGCAACCCAATTGTCTACTGACTCACTGGTCTAATCCAACCCACTTGTCTATTCTGACCCACTGGTCGATCCTAACCCGCTGGTATATCCCAATCTACTGGTCTATCTTAGCCCTCTGGTCTATCCTAACCAAGTTGTCGAGCATGACCCGCTTGTTTATCTCAACACACTGGACAAACCCAACCGCGTGTTCTGTCCTAATCCAGCTCTGCCCTAATCCACTGGTCGCTCCTGACCCACTGGTCTATCCCAACCTACTGGTTTTTCTTAGCACACTGCTCTATGATAACCCACTTTTCTGTCCTGATCCACTGTTCTGTCCTAATCCACTATTCTGCCTTAATCCACCGGTCTAGCATATTCTACTGGTCAATCCCAACCAAATGTACTCTCCTAATCCACTGGTCCATCATGATTCACTGGTCGATCCCAACCCACTGGTCTATCCCGACAGACTGTTCGAACCGAACCCATTGTTCTGTCCTATTCCACTGGTCGATCCTGACCCACTGATCTAGCCCAACACACTAGTCCATCATAATCCACTTGTTTATCCTAAATCATTGGTCTATCCTAACCCATTGGTTGATCCTAATCCACTGGACTATCCTAACCCACTTGTCTATCCTACCCAGCTGGTCTATCGAAACAAATGGTATATTCTAACCCACTGGTCTATCCAAACATATGGTATATTCTAACCCACTGGTCTATCGTTACCCACTTTTCTATCCCAATAATCGATCCTAACCCACTGGTCTAGCCCAACCCACTGTTCTATCCTAACCCACTGTTGTGTCCTATCCCAATGGTCGAACCTAACCCACTGGTCTATCCCAATATACTGGTCTATCTTAGCCCTCTGATTTATCCTGACCCACTGGTCGATCATGACCCAATGTTCTGTCCTAATCCACCGTTCGATCCTGACACATTGGTTTATCCCAAGTCACTATTATATCATATCCCACTGGTGTATCTTGACCCATTGGTCTATCCTAACCAACTTGTCTATCCTAACCAACTTGTCTAAGCTACCCACTGGTCTATCCCACCCCACTGGTCTATCCTAACCCACTGCTCTATCCTGACCCACTTGTCGAACCCAACTCACTGCTGTCCTAACTCAACCGCCTGTTTTCTCCTAATCCACTGGTCTAGCTCAACCCAATGTTCTATCTAAGAACACTGGTCTATCCTAAACCACTATTGTGTCCTATATCACATTGGTCGATCCTAACCCACTGGTATATCCCAATATACTGGTCTATCTTAGCCCTCTGGTCTATCCTAACCAACTTTTCGATCCTGACCCACTTGTCTAAGCTACCCACTGGTCTATCCTATCGCACTGGTCTATCCTAACCCACTTTTATATCCTACCCCACTGGTTTATCCTATCCCACTGATCTATCCTGACCCACTGGTCGAACCCAACCAACTGCTGTACTAATCCACTGGTCGATCCTGACTCACTGGTCAAGCCCAACCCACTGTTTTATCCCAACCCACTTGTCTATCCTACCCCACAGTTCCTAATCCACTGATCTATTCTAACCCACTTGTCTATCCTACCCCACTGGTCTATCCTAACCCACTAGTCTATCCTAATCCACTGACATATCCTACCCACAGGTCTATATCAACCCACTGAACAAACCCCACCGCCTGTTCTGTCCTAATTCACTGGTCGATCATGACCCACTGTCCTAACCTATCCCAATGGCCTATCCTAACCCAATGGTCAAACCCAACCCAATGTTTTGTCCTTATCCGCTGGTCGATCCTGACCTACTGGTCTATTACAACCTACTGGTCTATCTTAGCCCACCAGTGTATCCTGATCCACTAGCCTGACCCAACCCATTGATCTATCCAAACCTACTGCTTTATCTTAGCCCACTGGTCTCTCCTAACCCACTGGTCAATCCTGACCTACTATTCTATCCTATGCCAATGGTCAAACCCAACCCACTATTCTATCCTAATCCACTGGTCTAGCCCAAACCATTGGTCTATCCTAACCCACTGGTGTATCCTGACCCACTGGTCTATCTCAACCCACTGGTTTATCCTAACCTATCAGTCATACCCAACCCACTGTTGTCCTAATCCACTGGTCTATCATAATACTCTGGTCTATCTTGGCTCACTAGTCTATCCTGATCCACTGGTTTAGCCCAACCCATTGCTATATCCAAACCTACTACTCTATTTTAGCCCACTGATCCCTCCTACCCCACTGGTCAATCCTTACCCACTGTTTTATCCCAATGGTCTATCCTAACACATTAGTCGTACTCAACCAACTGTTTTGTACTAATCCACTGCTCGATCCTGATCCACTGGTCTAGCCCAACCCATTGGTCTATCCTATCCCACTGCTCTATCTTTACCGAATGGTCTATCCTAACCCACTTGTCTATCCTACCCCACTGGTCTGTCCCAATCGACTTGTCTATACTGATCCACTGGTCTATCCGAACCTATTGATCTATCTTAGCCTACTGGTCTATGCAAACCCACTTTTTTGTCCTGATCCACTGACCAACTGTTTTGTTTTAATCCATTGGTCGATCCTGACACACTGGTCTAATACAAACCACTGGTCTATCCTAACCCAATGGTCTATCCTGACCCACTGGTCTTTCTGAACCCACTAGTCATACCCATCCCACTGTTCTGGCCTAATCCACTTGTCTATCCTAATCCACTGCTCTCGCCCAGCCCACTGGTCTATCTTCACCCAATGGTCTTACTTGACCCAATGGTCTATCCTACCCCACTGGTCTATCGCAACCCAATTGTCTACTGACCCACTGGTCTAATCCAACCCACTTGTCTATTCTGACCCACTGGTCAATCCTAACCCACTGGTATATCCCAATCTACTGGTCTATCTTAGCCCTCTGGTCTGGTCTATCCTAACCAAGTTGTCGAGCCTGACCCGCTTGTTTATCTCAACACACTGGACAAACCCAACCGCCTGTTCTGTCCTAATCCAGCTCTGCACTAATCCACTGGTCGCTCCTGACCTACTGGTCTATTACAACCTACTGGTCTATCTTAGCCCACCAGTGTATCCTGATCCACTAGCCTGACCCAACCCATTGGTCTATCCAAACCTACTGCTTTATCTTAGCCCACCGGTCTCTCCTAAGCCACTGGTCAATCCTGACCTACCATTCTATCCTATGTCAATGGTCAAACCCAACCCACTATTCTATCCTAATCCACTGGTCTAGCCCAAACCATTGGTCTATCCTAACCCACTGGTGTATCCTGACCCACTGGTCTATCTTAACCCACTGGTTTATCCTAACCTATCAGTCATACCCAACCCACTGTTGTCCTAATCCACTGGTCTATCATAATACTCTGGTCTATCTTGGCTCACTAGTCTATCCTGATCCACTGGTTTAGCCCAACCCATTGTTATATCCAAACCTACTACTCTATTTTAGCCCACTGATCCCTCCTACCCCACTGGTCAATCCTTACCCACTGTTTTATCCCAATGGTCTATCCTATCACATTAGTCGTACTCAACCAACTGTTCTGTACTAATCCACTGCTCGATCCTGATCCACTTGTCTAGCCCAACCCATTGGTCTATCCTATCCCACTGGTCTATCTTTACCGAATGGTCTATCCTAACCCACTTGTCTATCCTACCCCACTGGTCTGTCCCAACCCACTTGTCTATACTGACCCACTGGTCTATCCGAACCTACTGATCTATCTTAGCCTACTGGTCTATGCAAACCCACTTTTCTGTCCTGATCCACTGACCAACTGTTTTGTTTTAATCCACTGGTCGATCCTGACACACTGGTCTAATACAAACCACTGGTCTATCCTAACCCAATGGTATATCCTGACCCACTGGTCTTTCTGAACCCACTAGTCATACCCAACCCACTGTTCTGGCCTAATCCACTTGTCTATTCTAATCCACTGCTCTCGCCCAGCCCACTGGTCTATCTTCACCCAATGGTCTTACTTGACCCAATGGTCTATCCTAACGCACTTGTCTATCCTACCCCACTGGTCTATCGCAAACCAATTGTTTACTGACCCACTGGTCTAATCCAACCCACTTGTCTATTCTGACCCACTGGTCGATCCTAACCCACTGGAATATCCCAATCTACTGGTCTATCTTAGCCCTCTGGTCTATCCTAACCAAGTTGTCGAGCATGACCCGCTTGTTTATCTCAACACACTGGACAAACCCAACCGCCTGTTCGGTCCTAATCCAGCTCTGCCCTAATCCACTGGTCGCTCCTGACCCACTGGTCTATCCCAACCTACTGGTTTATCTTAGCACACTGCTCTATGATAACCCACTTTTCTGTCCTGATCCACTGCTCTGTCCTAATCCACTATTCTGCCATAATGCACCGGTCTAGCCTATTCTACTGGTCAATCCCAACCAAATGTACTGTCCTCATCCACGGGTCCATCATGATTCACTGGTCGATCCCAACCGAATGGTCTATCCCGACAGACTGTTCGAACCGAACCCACTGTTCTGTCCTATTCCACTGGTCGATCCTGACCCACTGATCTAGCCCAACCCACTAGTCCTTCCTAATCCACTTGTTTATCCTAAATCATTGGTCTATCCTAACCCATTGGTTCATCCTACTCAACTGGTATATCCTAACCCACTTGTCTATCCTACCCAGCTGGTCTATCGAAACAAATGGTATATTCTAACCCACTGGTCTATCCAAACAAATGGTATATTCTAACCCACTGGTCTGTCGTTACCCACTGTTCTATCCCAATGATCGATCCTAACCCACTGGTCTAGCCCAACCCACTGTTCTATCCTAACCCACTGTTGTGTCCTATCCCAATGGTCGAACCTAACCCACTGGTCTATCCCAATATACTGGTCTATCTTAGCCCTCTGATTTATCCTGACCCACTGGTCGATCATGACCCAATGTTCTGTCCTAATCCACCGTTCGATCCTAACCCATTGGTTTATCACAAGTCACTATTATATCATATTCCACTGGTGTATCTTGACCCATTGGTCTATCCTAACCAACTTGTCTATCCTAACCAACTTGTCTAAGCTACCCACTGGTCTATCCCACCCCACTGGTCTATCCTAACCCACTGCTCTATCCTGACCCACTTGTCAAACCCAACTCACTGCTGTCCTAACTCAACCGCCTGTTCTCTCCTAATCCACTGGTCTAGCTCAACCCAATGTTCTATCTAAGAACACTGGTCTATCCTAAACCACTATTGTGTCCTATCCCAATGGTCGATCCTAACCCACTGGTATATCCCAATATACTGGTCTATCTTAGCACTCTGGTCTATCCTAACCAACTTTTCGATCCTGACCCACTTGTCTAAGCTACCCACTGGTCTATCCTATCACACTGGTCTATCCTAACCCACTTTTCTATCCTATCCCACTGGTCTATCCTATCCCACTGATCTATCCTGACCCACTGGTCAAACCCAACCAACTGCTTTTCTAATCCACTGGTCGATCCTGACTCACTGGTCAAGCCCAACCCACTGGTTTATCCTAACCCACTTGTCTATCCTACCCCACAGATCCTAATCCACTGATCTATTCTAACCCACTTGTCTATCCTACCACACTGGTCTATCCTAACCCACTAGTCTATCCTAATCCACTGACCTATCCTACCCCACTGGTCTATATCAACCCACTGAACAAACCCCACCGCCTGTTCTGTCCTATTTCACTGGTCGATCCTGACCCACTGTCCTAACCTATCCCAATGGCCTATCCTAACCCACTGGTCAAACACAACCCAATGTTTTGTCCTAATCCGCTGGTCGATCCTGACCTACTGGTCTATTACAACCTACTGGTCTATCTTAGCCCACCAGTGTATCCTGATCCACTAAGTGTATCCTGATCCACTAGCCTGACCCAACCCATTGGTCTATCCAAACCTACTGCTTTATCTTAGCCCACTGGTCTCTCCTAACCCACTGGTCAATCCTGACCTACTATTCTATCCTATGCCAATGGTCAAACCCAACCCACTATTCTATCCTAATCCACTGGTCTATCCCAAACCATTGGTCTATCCTAACCCACTGGTGTATCTTGACCCACTGCTCTATCTTAACCCACTGGTTTATCCTAACCTATCAGTCATACCCAACCCACTGTTGTCCTAATTCACTGGTCTATCATAATACACTGGTATATCTTGGCTCACTAGTCTATCCTGATCCACTGGTTTAGCCCAACCCATTGTTATATCCAAACCTACTACTCTATTTTAGCCCACTGATCTCTCCTACCCCACTGGTCAATCCTTACCCACTGTTTTATCCCAATGGTCTATCCTAACACATTAGTCGTACTCAACCAACTGTTCTGTACTAATCCACTGCTCGATCCTGATCCACTGGTCTAGCCCAACCCATTGGTCTATCCTATCCCACTGGTCTATCTTTACCGAATGGTCTATCATAACCCACTTGTCTATCCTACCCCACTGGTCTGTCCCAACCCACTTGTCTATGCTGACCCACTGGTCTATCCGAACCTTCTGATCTATCTTAGCCTACTGGTCTATGCAAACCCACTTTTCTGTCCTGATCCACTGTTCTGTCCTAATCAATTATTCTGCCATAAACCACCGGTCTAACGTACCCCACTGGTCAAACCCAACCAACTGATTTGTCCTAATCCACTGGTCCATCCTGAATCACTGGTCGATCCCAACCCACTGGTCGATCCCGACACACTGTTCGAACCCAACCCACTGTTCTGTCCTATTCCACTGGTCGATCCTGATTCACTGTTCTAGCCCAATCAACTGGTATATCCTAACCCACTTGTCTATCCTAAATCACTGGTCTATCCAAACCCATTGGTTTATCCTAATCCACTGGTCTATCCCAACTCACTTGTCTATCCTACCCAGCTGGTCTATTCTAAAAAATGGTATATTCTAACCCACTGGTCTATCGTAGCCCACTGTTATATCCCAATGATCAATCCTAACCCACTGGACTAGCCCAACCCACTGGTCTTTCCTAACCCACTGTTGTTTCCTATCCCAATGGTCGATCCTAACCCATTGGTCTAGCCCAAGCCACTATTATATCATATCCCACTGGTCTTTCTTGACCCATTGGTCTATCATAACCCACTGGTCTATCCTAACCAACTTGCCTAAACTACCCACTGGTCTATCCTAGCCCACTGGACTATCCCAACCCACTGTTCTATCCTACCACTCTGGTCTATCCTAACCCACTGATATATCCTGACCCACTGGTCGAACCCAACCCACTGCTGTCCTAATCCACTGGTCGATCCTGACTTACTGGTTAAGCCCAACCCACTGGTTTATCCTAACCGACTTTTCTATCCTACCCCACAGGTTCATCCTAATCCACTGGTTTATCCAAACCCACTTTCCTATCCTACCCCACTGGACAATCCCAACACACTGGTCTATCGTAATCCACTAGCCTATCCTACCCCACTGGTCTATATCAACCCACAGGACAAACCCAACCGCCTGTACTGTCCTAATCCACTGGTCTAGCCCAACCCACTGGTCTATCTAAGCACACTATTCTATCCTAGACAACTAGTCGATCCTGACCCACTGTCCTAACCTATCCCAATGGCCTATCCTAACCCACTGGTCAAACCAAACCCACAGTTCTGTCGTAATCCACTGGTCGATCCTCACCCACTGGTCTATTCCAACTTGCTGGTCTATCTTATCCCAATAGTCTATCCTGATTCACTGTTCTAGCCCAACCGATTGGCCTATCCAAGCCTACTTGTCTATCTTAGTCCACTGGTCTCTCCTAGCCCACTGGTCAGTCCTGACCCACTGTTCTATCCTATGCCAATGGTCAAACCCAACCCACTGTTCGATCCTAATCCACTGGTCTAGCACAAATCATTGGTATATCCTAACTCACTGGTTTATCCTGACCCACTGGTCTATCTTAACCCACTGGTTTATCCTAACCTATCAGTCATACCCAACCCACTGTTGTCCTAATCCACTGGTTTATCCTAATCCACTGGTCTATCTTGGCTCACTAGTTTATCCTGATCCACTGGTTTAGCCCAACCCATTGTTCTATCCAAACCTACTAGTCTATTTTAGCCCACTGGTCTCTCCTACCCCACTGGTCAATCCTTACCCACTGTTTTATCCCAATGGTATATCCTAACACACTAGTCGTACTCAACCAACTGTTCTGTCCTAATCCACTACTCGATACTGATCCACTGGTCTAGCCCAACCCATTGGTATATCATATCCCACTGGTCTATATTTACCGAATGGTCTATCCTAACCCAATTGTCTATCCTACCCCACTGGTCTGTCCCATCCCACTTGTCTATGCTGACCCACTGGTCTATCCTTACCCACTCTTCCATCCTATCCCACTGGTCTATCCGTACCCACTGGCTTACCCTGACATACTACACTGGTGTATCCTAACTCATTTGTCATACCCAACACACTGTTGTCCTAATCCACTGGTCGATCCTAACCCACTGGTCTATCATAATACACTGCTCTCACCCAACCCATTGGTCTATCCTATCCCACTGGTCTATCTTGACCCAATGGGCTATCCTAACCCACTTGTCTATCCTACCCCACTGGTCTATCCCAACCCACTTGTCTATGATGACCTACTGATCTATCTTAGTCCACTGGTCTATGCCAACCCACTTTTCTGTCCTGATTCACTATTCTGCCATAATCCACCGGTCTCACCTACCACATTGGTCAAACCAAACCCACTGTTCTGTCCTAATCCACTGGTCCGTACTATATCACTGGTAGATCCCGACACACTGTTCGAACCCAACCCACTATTCTGTCCTATTCCACTGGTCGATCCTGACCCACTGTTCTAGCCCAACCCACTGGTATATCCTAACCCACTTGTTTATCCTGATCCACTGGTCTATCCTAACCCACTTGTCTATCCTACCTAGCTGGTCTATCCTACAAAATGGTATATACTAACCCACTGGTCTATCGTAATCCACTGTTCTATCGCAATGATCGATCCTAACCAACTGGTCTAGCCCAACCCACAGGTCTATCCTTTCCCACTGTTGTGTCCTTACCCAATGCTCGATCCTAACCCACTGATCTATCCCAATCTACTGGTCTATCTTAGCCCAATAGTCTACCCTGATCCACTGGTCTAGCCCAACCGATTGGTCTATCCGAACCTACTGTTCTATCTTAGCCCACTAGTCTCTCCTAACCCACTGGTTAATCATGACCCAGTGTTCTATCATATGTCTATGGTCAAACCCAGCCCACTGTTCTATTCTGATCCACTGGTCTAGCCTATTCCATTGTTCTATCCAAACCTACTAGTCTACTGGTATATCCTAACACACTGGTCAATCCTGACCCACTGTTCTATCCCAATGGTCTATCCTAACACATTAGTCATACCCAACCCACTGTTCTGTCCTAATCCACTGCTCGATCCTGACACCCCTGGTTTAGCCCAACCCATTGGTTTATCCTATCCCACTGGTCTATCTTGACCGAATGGTTTATCCTAACCCATTTGTCTGTCCTACCCCACTGGTCTATCTCAACCCAATTGGCTATACTGACCCACTGGTCTATCCGAACCTACTGATCTATCTTAGCCCACTGGTCTATGCTAACCCACTTTTCTGTCATGATTCACTGGTCTGTCCTAATCAACTATTCTGCCATAATCCACCGGTCTAACGTACCCCACTGGTCAAACCCAACCAACTGTTCTGACCTAATCCACTGGTCCATCCTGAATCACTGGTAGATACCAACCCACCGTCGATGCCGACACACTGTTCGAACCCAACCCAAAGTTCTGGCCTATTCTACTGGTTGATCCTGATCCACTGTTCTAGCCCAACCCACTGGTATATCCTAACCGACTTGTTTATCCTAAATCACTGGTCTATCCTAACCAATTGGTTTCACCTAATCCACTGGTCTAACCTAACCCACTTGTCTATTCTACCCAGAGGGTCTATCCTAAAAAATGGTCTATTCTAATCCACTGGTCTATCGTAACCTACTGTTCTATCCCAATGGTCGATCCTAACCCACTAGTCTAGCCCAAGCTTCTGCTCTATCCTAACCAACTGGTGTGTCCTATCCCAATGCTCAATCCTAACTCCCTAGTCTATCCCAATCTGCTGGTCTATTTCACCCCTCTGATTTATCCTAACCCACTGGTCGATCCTGACCCACTATTCTATCCTAATCCACTGGTCAATCCTAACCAATTGGTCTTGCCCAAAACCAGTATTATGTCATATCCCACTGGTCTATCTTGACCCATTGGTCTATCCTAACCCACTGGCCTATTCTAACCAACTTTTTCAAGCTACCCATTGGTCTATCATAGCCCACTGGTCTATCCTAACTCACATATCTATCCTACCCAACTGGTCTATTCCAACCACCTGATCTATCCTGACCCAACTCACTGCAGTCCTAATCCACTGGTCGATCCTGACTCACTTGTCAAGCCCAACCCACTGGTCTATCCTAACCCTCTTGTCTATCCTACTCCAAAGCCCCATCCTAATCCACTGGTCTATCCTAATCCACTTGTCTCTCCTACCCCACTGGTCTATATCAACCCGCTGGACAAACCAAACCGCCTGTTCTGTCCTAATCCACTGGTCTAGCCCAACACACTGGTCTATCTAAGCACACTGGTCTATCCTATACCACTGGTCGATCCTGAACCACTGTCCTAACCTATCCCAATGACCTATCCTAACCCACTGGTCAAACCCATCCCACAGTTCTATCCTAATCCACTGGTCGATCCTGACCCACTGGTATATCCAAACCTACCGGTCTATCTTAGCCCACTGGTCTCTCCTAACCCACTGGTCAATCCTGACCCACTGTTCTGTCCTAATCCACTGGTCGATCCTGACACACTGGTCTAACCCAAACCTCTGGTCTACCCTAACCCAGTGGTATATCTTGACCCACTGGTCTAGCTTAACCCACTAGTCATACCCAACCCACTATTCTGTGTTAATCCACTGCTCTCGCCCAACCCACTGATCTATTATATCCCACTGGTCTATCTTGACCCCTTGGTCTATCCTAACCCACTTGTCTATCCTAACCCACATTTCTATCCTACCCCAATGGTCTATCCCAACCACCTGATATATCCTGACCCATTGGTCAAACCCAACCCACTGCTGTCCTAATTCACTGTTCGATCATGACTCGTTGGTCAAGCCCAACCCACTGGTTTATCCTAACCCACTTGTCTATCCTACCCCACAGGTCCATCCTAATCCACTATTCTATCCTAAGCCAGTTGTCTATCCTACCCCACTGGTCTAAACTAACCCACTGGTCTATCCTAATCCACTGGCCTATCCTGCCCAATGGTCTTTATCAACCCACTGGACAAACCCAAGCGCCTGTTCTGGCCTAATCCACTGGTCGATCCTGACCCAATGTTCCATCCTACCCCACTGGTCTATCCTAACCCACTAGTCATACCCAACACACTGTTCTCTTAATCCACTGGTCGATCCTAGCCCACTGGTATATCCTAATCCTCTGCTCTCACCCAACTGATTGGTTTAACCTATCCCACTGGTCTATCTTGACCCAATGGGCTATCCTAACCAACTTGTCTATCCTACCCGACTGGTCTATCACAACCCACTTGTCAATACTAACCCACTGGTCTATCCGAACCTTCTGATCTATCTTAGCCCACTAGTATATGCTAACCCACTTTTCTGTCTTGATCCACTGTTCTGTCCTAATCCACTATTCTGCCACAATCCATCGGTCTAACCTACCTCAACGATCCCAACCCACTGGTCTATTCTAACCAACTTTTCTATCATACCCCTCTGCTGTCCTAATCCACTGGTCGATCCTGACTCACTGGTCAAACCCAACCCACTGGTCTATCCTGTCCCACTGGTCTATCTTGACCCAATGGTCTATCCTAACGCACTTGTCAATCTTACTCCACTAGTCTATCGGAAACCACTTGTCTACTGACCCACTGGTCTAATCCAACCCACTTGTATATGCTGACCCACTGGTCTAGCCCAACCCACTGGTATATCCTAACACAATGTTGTGTCCTATCCCAATGGTCGATCCTAACCCACTGGTCGATCCTGACCCACTTGTTTGTATCAACCCACTGGACAAACCCAACCGCCTGTTCTGCTCTGCTCTGCCCTAATCCACTGGTCGATCCTGACCCACTGGTCTATCCGAATCTATTGATCTATCTTAGCCCACTGGTCTATGCTAACACACTTTTTTGTCCTGATCAACTGTTCTGATTGGTCTAGCCCAACATACTGGTCTATCTAAGTACACTGGTCTATCCTGGAGCACTGGTCGATCCAGACCCACTGTCCTAACCTATCCCAATGGCCTATCCTAACCCACTGGTTAAACCCAGCCCAATGTTCTGTCCTAATCTACTGGTCGATCCTGACCCACTGGTCTATTTCAACCTACTGGTCTATCTTAGCCCACTAATGCATCCTGATCCACTGGTCTCTCCCAACCCATTGGTATATCCAAACCTACTGGTCTGTCCTAACCCACTGGTCAATCCTGACCCACTGTTCTATCCTATGCCAATGGTCAAACCCAACCCATTGGTATATCCTAACCCACTGATCTATCCTGACCCACTGGTCTATCTTAACCCACTGGTTTATCCTAACCCACTAGTCATACCCTACCCACGGTTGTCCTAATCCATTGGTCTATCCTAATCCACTGGTATATCTTGACTCACTATTCTATCCTGATACAATGTTCTAGCTCGATCCTTATCCACTGGTCTATCCCAATCCTCTGCTCTCACCCAACCCATTTGTCTATCATATCCCACTTGTCTTTCTTGACCGTATGGGCTATCCAAACCCACTTGTCTATCCTACCCCACTGGTCCATCCCAACCCACTTGTCTATACTGACCCACTGATCTATCCGAACCTACTGATCTATCTTAGCCCACTGGTCTATGCTAACCCACTGTTTCTGTCCTGATTCACTATTCTGCCATAATCCACAGGTATAACCTACTCCACTGGTCAAACCCAACCAACTGTTCTGTCCTAATCCACTGGTCCATCCTGAATCACTGGTCGATCCCAACCCACTGGTCGATCACGACACACTGTTCGAACCGAACCCACTGTTTTGTCCTATTCCACGGGTCCATCCTGATCCACTGGTCTAGCCCAACCCACTGGTCTATACTAACCCACCTGTCTATCCTACCCAGCTGATCTATCCTAAAAAATGTTATATTCTAACCCACTGGTCTATCGTAACCCACTATTCTATCCCAATGTTCGATCCTAACCCACTGGTCTAGCCCAAACCACTGGCCTATCCTTACCCACTGTTGTGTCCTATCCCAATTGTCGATCCTAACCCACTGGTTTATCCCAATCTACTGGTCTATCTTAGCCCTCTCATTTATCCTAACCCGCTGGTCTATCCTGACCCACTGTTCTGTCCTAATTCACTGGTCGATCCTAACCCATTGGTCTAACCCAAGCCACTATTATATCATATCCCACTGGTCTATCTTGACCCTTTGGTCTATCCTAACCCACTGGTCTATCCTAACCAACGTGTCTAAGCTACCCACTGGTCTATCCTAGCCCACTGGACTATCCTAACCTACTTTTCTATCCTACCCCACTGGTTTATCCTAACCCACTGATCTATCCTGACCCACTGATCGAACCCAACCCACTGCTTTCCTAATCCACTGGTAGATCCTGACTCACTGGTCAAGCCCAACCGACTGGTTTATCCTAGCCCACTTGTCGATCCTACGCCACAGGTTCATCCTAATCCACTGGTCTATCCTGACTCACTTGCCTATCCCACCCCAGTGGTCTATCCTAATCCACTGGCCTATCCTACCCCACTGGTCTATATCAACCCACAGGACATACCCAAACGTCTGTTCTGTCCTAATCCACTGGTCTAGCCCCACCCACTGGTCTATCTAAGCACACTAGTCTATCCTAACCGACTGTTGTGTCCTATCCCAATGGTCAATCCTAACCAATGGTATATCCCAATATAATGGTATATCTTAGCCCTCTGGTCTATCCTAACCAACTGGTCGATCCTGACCCACTTGTCTAAGCTACCCACTGGTCTATCATAACCCATTGGTCTATCCTAACCCACTGTTCTATCCTACCCCACTGATATATCTTATCCCACTGATCTATCCTGACCCACCGGTCTATCTCAATGGTCTCTCCTAACAAACTAGTCATACCCAACCCACTGTTCTTTCCTAATCAACTGCTCGATGCTGACCCACTGGTCTATCCTAAAGCTCTGCTCTCACCCATCCCATTTGTCTATCCTATGCCACTGGTCTTTCTTGACCGTATGGGATATCCTAACCCACTTGTCTATCCTACCCCACTGGTCTATCCCAACCCACTTGTCTATACTGACCCACTGATCTATCCGACCCTACTGATCTATCTTAGCCCACTGGTCTATGCTAACTCACTTTTCTGTCCTGATCCACTATTCTGCCATAATCCACCAGTGTAACCTACTCCACTGGTAAACCCAACCAACTGTTCTGTCCTAATCCACTGGTCTATCCTGAATCACTGGTCCATCCCAACCCTCTGGTCGATCCCGACACACTGTTCGAACCGAACCCACTGTTCTGTCCTATTCAACTGGTCGGTCCTGACCAACTGATCTAGCCCAACCCACTGGTCTATCCTAACCCATTTGTCTATCCTACCCAGCTGGTATATCCTAAAAAATGGTCTCTTCTAACCCACTGGTCTATCGTAACCCACTGTTCTATCCCAATGATCGATCCTAACCCACTGGTCTAGCCCAACCCACTGGCCTATCCTAACACACTGTTGTGTCCTATCCCAATTGTCGATCCTAACCCACTGGTTTATCCCAATCTACTGGTCTATCTTAGCCCTCTGATTTATCATAACACACTGGTCGATCCTGACCCACTGTTCTGTCTTAATCAACTGGTCGATCCTAACCCATTGGTCTAGCCCAAGCCACTATTATATCATATCCCACTGGTCTATTTTGACCCATTGGTCTATCCTAACCCACTGGTCTATCCTAACCAACGTGTGTAAGCTACCCACTGGTCTATCCTAACCCACTGGACTATCCTAACCCACTTTTCTATCCTACCCCACTGGTTTATCCTAACCCACTGATATATCCTAGCCCACTTGTCGATCCTACGCCACAGGTTCATCCTAATCCACTGGTCTATCCTAATTCACTTGCCTATCCTACCCCACTGGTCTATCCTAATCCACTGGCCTATCCTACCCCACTGGTCTATATCAACCCACAGGACAAACCCAAACGCCTGTTCTGTCCTAATCCACTGGTCTAGCCCAACCCTCTGGTATATCTAAGCACACTCGTCTATCCTAACCCAATGTTGTGTCCTATCCCAATGGTCGGTCCTAACCAATGGTATATCCCAACCTAATGGTCTATCTTAGGCCTCTGGTCTATCCTAACCAACTGGTCGATCCTGACCCACTTGCCTAAGCTACCCACTGGTCTATCATAACCCACTGTTCTATCCTACCCCACTGTTATATCTTATCCCACTGATCAATCCTGACCCACCGGTCGAACCCAACTCACTGCTGTCCTAATCCACTGGTGGATCCTGACTCACTGGTCAAGCCCAACCCACTGGTTTATCCTAACCCACTTGTCTATCTACCCCATAGGTCTATCATAATCCACTGGTCTATCCTAACCGACTTGTCTATCATACCCCACTGGTCTATCCTAATCCAATGGCCTATCCTACCCCACTGGTCTATATCAACCCACTGGACAAACCCAACCGCCTGTTCTGTCCTAATTCGCTGGTCTATCCCAACCCACTGATTTATCCTAGACCACTGGTCGATCCTGACCCACTGCCCTAACATATCGCAATTGCCTATCCTAACCCACTGGTTAAACCCAGCCCACGGTTCTGCTCTAATCCACTGGTCGATCATGACCCACTGGTCTAATCAAACCAACTGGTCTATCCAGACCTACCGTTCTATCCTAGCCCACTGGTATCTCCTAACCCACTGGTCAATCCTGACCCACTGTTCTGTTACAATCCACTGGTCGATCCTGACACACTGGTCTAACACAAACCACCGGTCTCCCGTAACCCAATGGTCTATCATGACCCACTGGTCTATTTTAACCCACTAGTCATACCAAACCCACTGTTCTGTGTTAATCCACTGCTCTCGCCCAGTCTATCATATTCCACTGGTATATCTTGACGCATTGGTCTATCCTAACCCACAGGTCTATCCTAACCCACATTTCTATCCTACCCCACTGGTCTATCCCAATCACCTGATCTATCCTGACCCATTGGTCGAAACCAACCCACTCCTGTCCTAATCCACTGGTCGATCCTGACTCACTGGTCAATCCCAACCCACTGGTTTATCCTAAACCACTTGTATATCCTGCCCCACAAGTCCATCCTAATGCACAGCTCTATCCTAAACCACTTGTGTATCGTACCCCACTGGTCTATGCTAATCCACTGGCCTATCCTGCCCACTGGTCTATATCAACCCACTGGACAAACCCAACCGCCTGTTCTGGTCTAATCTTCTGATGAATCATGACACACTGGTCTGGCCCAACCCACTGGTCTCTCCCAACCCACTGGTCTATCTTAAACCACTGGTCAATCCTGACCCAATGTTCCATCAAATCCCACTGGTCTATCCTGACCCACTGGTATATCCTAATCCTCTGCTCTCACCCAACCCATTGGTATATCCTATCCCACTGGTCTATCCTACCCCACTGGTCTATCCCAACCCACTTGTCTATTCTGACCCACTGGTCTATGCTAACCCACTTTTCTGTTCTGATCCATTGGTCTGTCCTAATCCACTATTCTGCCAGAATCCACAGGTCTAACCTACCCCAACGAACCTAACCCAATATATATTCTAACCAACTTGTCTAAGCTACCCACTGGTCTATCCTAACCCACTGGTCTATCCTAACCCACTTTTCTATCCTACCCCACTGGTCTATCCTAACCCACTTATCTATCCTGACCCACTGGTGTAACCCAACCCACTGCTGTCCTAATCCACTGGTCGATCCTGTCTCACTGATCAAGCCCAGCCCACATGTCTATCCAGTGGTCTATCTTGATCCAATGGTCTATCTTGACGCACTTGTCTCTCCTAACCCACTGTTCTATCGCAACCCACTTGTCTACTGACCCACTGGTCTAATCCAACCCACTTGTCTATTCTGACCCACTGGTCTAGCCAAACCTACTGGTCGATCCTGACCCACTGTTCTGTCCTAATCCACTGGTCGATCCTAACCCATTGGTCAAGCCCAATCCACTATTATATCATATCCCACTGGTCTATCTGGACCCACTGGTCTATCCTATCCCACTGGTCTATCCTAACCAACTCGTCTAAGCTACCAACTGGTCTAACCTAGCCTACTGGACTATCCTAACCCACTTTTCTATCCCATTCCACTGGTCTATCCTAACCCATTGCTATATCCTGACCCACTGGTCAACCCCAACCCACTGCTGTCCTAATCCACTGATCGATCCTGACTCATTGCTCAAGCCCAACCCACTGGTTTATCCTAAGCCACTTGTCTATCCTTCCCCACAGGTTCATCCTAATCCACTAGTCTATCCTAATCCACTTGCCTATCCTACCCTATTGGTATATTCTAACCCACTGGTCTATCCTAATCTACTGGCCTATCCTACCCCACTGGTCTATATCATCCCACTGGACAAACCCAACCTCCTCTTCTGTCCTAATGCACTGGTCTATCCCAACCCACTGGTCTATCTAAGCACACTAGTATATCCTAGACCACTGTCCGATCCTGACCCACTGTCCTAACCTATCCCAATTGCCTATCCTAACCCACTGGTCAAACCCAACCCACTGTTCTGTCCTTATCAACTGGTCGATCCTGACCGACTGGTCGATCCTGACCTACTGGTCTATCCTGACCCACTGGTCTATCTTAGTCCACTAATGTATCCTAACACACTGGTCAAACCCAACCCACTGTTCTGTCCTTATCAACTGGTCGATCCTGACCGACTGGTCGATCCTGACCTACTGGTCTATGCAAACCTACTGGTCTATCTTAGCCCACTGGTCTCTCCTAACCCACTGGTCAATCCTGACCCACTGTTCTATCCTATGCCAATGGTCAAACCCAGCCCACTGTTATATCCTAATCCACTGGTCTAGCCCAAACTATTGGTCTATCCTAACCCACTGGTCTATCTTAACCCACTGGTTTATCCTAACCCATTAGTCATACCCAACCCACTGTTGTCCTAATCCACTGGTCTATCATAATCAACTTGTCTATCTTGGCTCACTAGTCTATCCTGATCCACTGGTCTAGCCCAACACATTTTTCTTTCCAAACCTACTAGTTTCTCCTAACCCACTGGTCAATCCTTACCCACTGTTCTATCCCAATGGTCTATCCTAACACACTAGTCGTACTCAACCCACTGTTCTGTCCTAATCCACTGCTCGATCCTGACCCACTGGTCTATCCCAACTCATTGGTCTATCCTATCCCACTGGTCTATCTTGACCGAATGGTCTATCCTAACCCACTTGTATATCCTACCCCGCTGGTCTGTCCCAACCCACTTGTATATTCTGACCCACTGGTCTAACCGAACATACTGATCTATCTTAGCCCACTGGTCTATTCTAACCCACTTTTCTGTCCTGACCCACTGTTCTGTCCTAATCCACTGATCAATCCTAACCAATTGTTCTAGCCCAAGCCACAACTATATCCTATCCCACTGGTCTATCTTGACCCATTGGTCTATGCTATCCCACTGGTCTATCCTAACCAACTTGTCCAAGCTACCCACTGGTCTATCCTAGCCCACTGGTCTATCCTTACCCACATTTCTATCCTACCCTTCTGGTCTATCCCAACCACCTGATCTATCCTGAACCACTTGTCGAACCCAACCTACTGCTGTCCTAATCCACTGGTCGATCTGGACTCACTGGTCAAGCCCAACCCACTGGTTTATCGTAACCCACTTGTCTATCCTACTCCACAGTTCCATCCTAATCCACTGGTCTATTCTAATCCACTGGCCTATCATACTCCACTGGTCTATATCAACCCGCTAGACAAACCCAACCTCCTGTTCTGTCCTAATCCACTGGTCTAGCCCAACCCACTGGTCTACCTAAGCACACTGGTCTATCATAGGCCACTGATCGATCCTGACCCACTGTCCTAACCTATCCCAATGGTCAATCCTAACCCACTGGTCTATCCCAACCCATTGATCTATCCAGACCTACCGTTCTATCTTAGCCCACTGGTATCTCCTAACCCACTGGTCAATCCTGACCCACTGTTCTGTTACAATCCACTGGTCGATCCTGACACACTGGTCTAACCCAAACCACTGGTCTCCCGTAACCCAATGGTCTATCTTGACCCACTGGTCTATTTGAACCCACTAGTCATACCCAACCCACTATTCTGTGTTAATCCACTGCTCTCGCCCAACCCACTGGTCTATCATATCCCACTGGTATATCTTGACGCATTGGTATATCCTAACCCACAGGTCTATCCTAACCCACATTTATATCCTACCCCACTGGTCTATCCCAATCACCTGATCTTTCCTGACCCTGTCCTAATCCACTGGTCGATCCTGACTCACTGGTCAAGCCCAACCCACTGGTTTATCCCAACCCACTTGTATATCCTGCCACACAAGTCCATCCTAATGCACAGCTCTATCCTAAACCACTTGTGTATCGTACCCCACTGGTCTATCCTAATCCACTGGCCTATCCTGCCCACTGGTCTATATCAACCCACTGGACAAACCCAACCGCCTGTTCTGGTCTAATCTTCTGATGAATCATGACCCACTGGTCTGGCCCAACCCACTAGTCTCTCCCAACCCACTGGTCTATCTTAAGCCACTGGTAAATCCTGACCCACTGTTCCATCAAATCCCACTGGTCTATCCTGACCCACTGGTCTATCCTAATCCTCTGCTCTCACCCAACCCATTGGTCTGTCCTATCTCACTGGTCTATCCTACCCCACTGGTCTATCCCAACCCACTTGTCTATTCTGACCCACTAGTCTCTCCCAACCCACTGGTCTATCTTAAACCACTGATCAATCCTGACCCACTGTTCCATCAAATCCCACTGGTCTATCCTGACCCACTGGTCTATCCTAATCCTCTGCTCTCACCCAACCCATTGGTCTGTCCTATCTCACTGGTCTATCCTACCCCACTGGTCTATCCCAACCCACTTGTCTATTCTGACCCACTGGTCTATGCTAACCAACTGTTCTGTTCTGATCCATTGGTCTGTCCTAATCCAATATTCTGCCAGAATCCACAGGTCTAACCTACCCCAACGAACCCAACCCAATGTATATTCTAACCAACTTGTCTAAGCTACCCACTGGTCTATCCTAACCCACTTTTCTATCCTACCCCACTGGTCTACCCTAACACACTTATCTATCCTGACCCACTGGTGTAACCCAACCCACTGCTGTCCTAATCCACTGTCGATCCTGTCTCACTGGTCAAGCCCAGCCCATATGTCTATCCTATCCCACTGGTCTATCTTGATCCAATGGTCTATCTTGACCCAATGGTCTATTCTAACCCACTTTTCTGTCCTGACCCACTGTTCTGTCCTAATCCACTGATCAATCCTAACCAATTGTTCTAGCCCAAGCCACAACTATGTCCTATCCCACTGGTCTATCTTGACCGATTGGTCTATGCTATCCCACTGGTCTATCCTAACCAACTTGTCCAAGCTACCCACTGGTCTATCCTTACCCACATTTCTATCCTACCCTTCTGGTCTATCCCAACCACCTGATCTATCCTGAACCACTGGTCGAACCCAACCTACTGCTGTCCTAATCCACTGGTCGATCTGGACTCACTGGTCAAGCCCAACCCACTGGTTTATCGTAACCCACTTGTCTATCCTACTCCACAGTTCCATCCTAATCCACTGGTCTATCCTAATTCACTGGCCTATCCTACTCCACTGGTCTATATCAACCCGCTAGACAAACCCAACCTCCTGTTCTGTCCTAATCCACTGGTCTAGCCCAACCCACTGGTCTACCTAAGCACACTGGTCTATCCTAAGCCACAGATCGATCCTGACCCACTGTCCTAACCTATCCCAATGGTCAATCCTAACCCACTGGTCTAGCCCAACCCATTGATCTATCCAGACCTACCGTTCTATCTTAGCCCACTGGTATCTCCTAACCCACTGGTCAATTCTGACCCACTGTTTTGTTACAATCCACTGGTCGATCCTGACACACTGGTCTAACCCAAACCACTGGTCTCCCGTAACCCAATGGTCTATCTTGACCCACTGGTCTATTTGAACCCACTAGTCATACCCAACCCACTGTTCTGTGTTAATCCACTGCTCTCGCCCAACCCACTGGTCTATCATATCCCACTGGTATATCTTGACGCATTGGTCTATCCTAACCTACAGGTCTATCCTAACCCACATTTATATCCTACCCCACTGGTCTATCCCAATCACCTGATCTTTCCTGACCCATTGGTCGAACCCAACCCACTCCTGTCCTAATCCACTGGTCGATCCTGACTCACTGGTCAAGCCCAACCCACTTGTATATCCTGCCCCACAAGTCCATCCTAATGCACAGCTCTATCCTAAACTACTTGTGTATCGTACCCCACTGGTCTATCCTAATCCACTGGCCTATCCTGCCCACTGGTCTATATCAACCCACTGGACAAACCCATCCGCCTGTTCTGGTCTAATCTTCTGATGAATCATGACCCACTGGTCTGGCCCAACCCACTAGTCTCTCCCAACCCACTGGTCTATCTTAAACCACTGGTCAATCCTGACCCACTGTTCCATCAAATCCCACTGGTCTATCCTGACCCACTGGTATATCCTAATCCTCTGCTCTCACCCAACCCATTGGTCTGTCCTATCTCACTGGTCTATCCTACCCCACTGGTCTATCCCAACCCACTTGTCTATTCTGACCCACTGGTCTATGCTAACCAACTGTTCTGTTCTGATCCATTGGTCTGTCCTAATCCACTATTCTGCCAGAATCCACAGGTCTAACCTACCCCAACGAACACAACCCAATGTGTATTCTAACCAACTTGTCTAAGCTACCCACTGGTCTATCCTAACCCACTTTTCTATCCTACCCCACTGGTCTATCCTAACCCACTTATCTATCCTGACCCACTGGTGTAACCCAACCCACTGCTGTCCTAATCCACTGGTCGATCCTGTCTCACTGGTCAAGCCCAGCCCACATGTATATCCTATCCCACTGGTCTATCTTGATCCAATGGTCTATCTTGACCCAATGGTCTATTCTAACCCACCTTTCTGTCCTGACCCACTGTTCTGTCCTAATCCACTGATTAATCCTAACCAATTGTTCTAGCCCAAGCCACAACTATGTCCTATCCCACTGGTCTATCTTGACCCATTGATCTATGCTATCCCACTGGTCTATCCTAACCAACTTGTCCAAGCTACCCACTGGTCTATCCTTACCCACATTTCTATCCTACCCTTCTGGTCTATCCCAACCACCTGATCTATCCTGAACCACTGGTCGAACCCAACCTACTGCTGTCCTAATCCACTGGTCGATCTGGACTCACTGGTCAAGCCCAACCCACTGGTTTATCGTAACCCACTTGTCTATCCTACTCCACATTTCCATCCTAATCCACTGGTCTATCCTAATCCACTGGCCTATCCTACTCCACTGGTCTATATCAACCCGCTAGACAAACCCAAGCTCCTGTTCTGTCCTAATCCACTGGTCTAGCCCAACCCACTGGTCTACCTAAGCACACTGGTCTATCCTAAGCCACTGATCGATCCTGACCCACTGCCCTAACCTATCCCAATGGTCAATCCTAACCCACTGGTCTAGCCCAACCCATTGATCTATCCAGACCTACCGTTTTATCTTAGCCCACTGGTATCTCCTAACCCACTGGTCAATTCTGACCCACTGTTCTGTTACAATCCACTGGTCGATCCTGACACACTGGTCTAACCCAAACCACTGGTCTCCCGTAACCCAATGGTCTATCTTGACCCACTGGTCTATTTGAACCCACTAGTCATACCCAACCCACTGTTCTGTGTTAATCCACTGCTCTCGCCCAACCCACTGGTCTATCATATCCCACTGGTATATCTTGACGCATTGGTCTATCCTAACCTACAGGTCTATCCTAACCCACATGTATATCCTACCCCACTGGTCTATCCCAATCACCTGATCTTTCCTGACCCATTGGTCGAACCCAACCCACTCCTGTCCTAATCCACTGGTCGATCCTGACTCACTGGTCAAGCCCAACCCACTGGTTTATCCCAACCCACTTGTATATCCTGCCCCACTAGTCCATCCTAATGCACAGCTCTATCCTAAACTACTTGTGTATCGTACCCCACTGGTCTATCCTAATCCACTGGCCTATCCGGCCCACTGGTCTATATCAACCCACTGGACAAACCCAACCGCCTGTTCTGGTCTAATCTTCTGATGAATCATGACCCACTGGTCTGGCCCAACCCACTAGTCTCTCCCAACCCACTGGTCTATCTTAAACCACTGGTCAATCCTGACCCACTGTTCCATCAAATCCCACTGGTCTATCCTGACCCACTGGTCTATCCTAATCCTCTGCTCTCACCCAACCCATTGGTCTGTCCTATCTCACTGGTCTATCCTACCCCACTGGTCTATCCCAACCCACTTGTCTATTCTGACCCACTGGTCTATGCTAACCCACTGTTCTGTTCTGATCCATTGGTCTGTCCTAATCCACTATTCTGCCAGAATCCACAGGTCTAACCTACCCCAACGAACCCAACCCAATGTGTATTCTAACCAACTTGTCTAAGCTACCCACTGGTCTATCCTAACCCACTTTTCTATCCTACCCCACTGGTCTATCCTAACCCACTTATCTATCCTGACCCACTGGTGTAACCAACCCACTGCTGTCCTAATCCACTGGTCGATCCTGTCTCACTGGTCAAGCCCAGCCCACATGTCTATCCTATCCCACTGGTCTATCTTGATCCAATGGTCTATCTTGACCCAATGGTTTATCCTAACGCACTTGTCTATCCTAACCCACTGTTCTATCGCAACCCACGTGTCTACTGACCCACTGGTCTAATCCAACCTCCTTGTCTATACTGACCCACTGGTCTAGCCCAACCTACAGGTCGATCCTGACCCACTGTTCTGTCCTAATCCACTGGTCGATCCTAACCCATTGGTCAAGCCCAATCCACTATTATATCATATCCCACTGGTCTATCTGGACCCACTGGTCTATCCTAACCCACTGGTCTATCCTAACCAACTCGTCTAAGCTACCAACTGGTCTAACCTAACCCACTGGACTATCCTAACCCACTTTTCTATCCTACCCCACTGGTCTATCATAACCCATTGCTATATCCTGACCCACTGTTCGACCCCAACCCACTGCTGTTCCAATCCACTGATCGATCCTGACTCACTGCTCAAGCCCAACCCACTGGTTTATCCTAAGCCACTTGTCTATCCTTCCCCACAGGTTCATCCTAATCCACTAGTCTATCCTAATCCACTTGCCTATCCTACCATATTGGTATATTCTAACCCACTGGTCTATCCTAATATACTGGCTTATCCTACCCCACTGGTCTATATCATCCCACTGGACAAACCCAACCTCCACTTCTGTCCTAATGCACTGGTCTATCCCAACCCACTGGTCTATCTAAGCACATTAGTATATCCTAGACCACTGGTCGATCCTGACCCACTGTCCTAACCTATCCCAATTGCCTATCCTAACCCACTGGTCAAACCCAACCCACTGTTCTGTCCTTATCAACTGGTCGAGCCTGACCTACTGGTCCATCCTGACCCACTGGTCTATCTTAGTCCACTAATGTATCCTGATCCACTGGCCTGTCCCAACCAATTGGTCTATGCAAACCTACTGGTCTATCTTAACCCACTGGTCTCTCCTAAACCACTGGTCAATCCTGACCCACTGTTCTATCCTATGCCAATGGTCAGACCCAACCCACTGTTCTATCCTAATCCACTGGTCTAGCCCAAACTATTGGTCTATCCTAACCCACTGGTCTATCCTGACCCATGGCCTATCTTAACCCACTGGTTTATCCTAACCCACTAGTCATACCCAACCCACTGTTGTCCTAATCCACTGGTTTATCATAATACACTGGTCTATCTTGACTCACTATTCTATCCTGATACAATGGTCTAGCCCAACCCATTGTTCTATTCAAATCTACTAGTCTATTTTAGCTCACTGGTTTCTCCTAGCCCACTGGTCAATCCTGACCCACTGTTATATCCCAATGGTCTATCCAAACACATTAGTCATACCCAACCCACTGTTCTCTCCTATTCCCTGGTCGATCCTGATTCACTGGTCTATCCTAATCCTATGCTCTCACTCAACCCATTTTGACCGAATGGGCTATCCAAGCAAACTTGTCAATACGAACCTACTGATCTATCTTAGCCCATTGGTCTATCCTAACCCACTGGTCTATCCTAACCTACTTGTCTAATCTACCCACTTTTCCATCCTACCCCACTGGTCTATCCTAACCAACTGATCTATACTGACCCACTGGTCGAACCCAACCCACTGCTGTCCTAATCTTCTTGTCGATCCTGACTCACTGGTCAAGCCCAACCCACTGGTTTATCCTAGCCCATTGTCGATCCTACCCCACAGATTCATCCTAATCCACTGGTCTATCCTACCCCACTTGCCTATCCTACCCCACTGGTCTATCCTAACCCACTGGTCTATCTTAATCCACTAGCCTATCCTACCCCGCTTGTCTATATCAACCCAGAGGACAAACCCAACGCCTGTTCTGTCATAATCCACTGGTCCAGCCCAACTTACTGGTCTATGTTAGCACGTTGATCTATCCTAAACCACTGGTCGATACTCCTATCTATATCGTAATGGTGATACTCCTATCTATAACTTCAAAGGGATATTCCTATCTATATCATAAAAGTGACACTCATACCATTATCATAAAGGTGATATTCCTATCTATATCCTACATGTGATACTCCTATCTATATACCTATCCATATTCCAAAAGTGATGTTCCCACCCACATCCTGAAGGTGATACTCCTGTCTATATCCTAAAGATGATACTCCTATATATATCCTAAAGGTTATACTCCTATCTATATCCTTATGGTGATACTTCTATATATATTCTAAAGATGACAATCCGATCTATAATTTAAAGGTGATCCTCCTATCTATAACATAAAGGGGATACTCCTATCTATATCCTAAAAGTGCTACTCATACCCATATCATAAAGGTGATATTCCTTTATATATCCTAAATGTGATACTCCTATCCATATACCAATCCATATTCTAAAGATGATACTCCTACCCATATCATAAAGGTGATACTCCTATCTATATTCTAAAGGTGATACTCCTATCCATACTCTAAAGCTGAATATCCTACCAATATCGTAAAGGTGATACCGCTGTCTATATCCTCAAGGTGGTAATCATATGTATATCGTAAAGGTGATACTCCAATCTGCATCCTAAAGTTGATACTCCTATTTACATCCTAAAGGTGATAATCCTATCCATATCCGAAAGGTGACATTCGTATATATATCCTAATGGTGATACTCCTATCAATATCCTAAAGGTGATAATCCTACAAATATCATAAAGGTGATACTGCTATCTATCTCCTCAAGGTTATACTCCTATCTATATCCTGAAGGTGACAATCCTATCTATATCCTAAAGGTGATACTCCCATCTTCATCCTAAAGGTGATTTTCCTCTCTACATCCTAAAGGTAAAGGTCATATTCCTATCTATATCATAAATGTGATACTCCTTTCCATATCGTAAAGGTGATATTGCTATCTATATCCTTAAGGTGATACTACTATCCATATTTTAAAGGTTAAACACATATTCATATAATAAATGTGTTGCACATATCCAAATCCTAAAGGTATTTCTCCCACCCAAAACCTAAAGTGATACTTATATCTATATCCTTATGTTGATGATGCTACACATATCCTAAAGGCAATACTCCTACCCATAACCTAGAGTAATATTCCTACTCATATTCTAAATTTGACATGATAAAGATGAAACTCTTATCTTGATAGTAAAGATAATACTTCTACCCATATCATAAAGGTGATACTCCTATCAATATCTTAAATGTGATACTCCTATCTATACCCTGAAAGTAATGCTCCTATCTATATCCTAAAGGTGATACACTGATACTCCCATCTATATGCTAAAGGTGATACACTGATACTCCTATCTATTCCCTCAAGCTGATACTCCTATCTTTATCCTAATAGTAATACTACTATATATATCCTTAAGGTCATAATCCTATCTATATCTTTAAGGCAATATTTCTATCTATATCTTAAAGGTGATAATCCTATCCATATCCTAAAGGTGATATTCGTATCTATGTCCTAGCGGTAATACTCCTGTCTGTATCCTAAAGGTGATATTCCTACCATGTCATAAATATAATACACATATCCATAAGCTAAAGGTGATACCCCTACCTATATCCCAAAGGTGATACTCCTATCAATATTCTAAAGGTGATATTCATATCTATATTCTAAAAGTGTTACTCCAATCCATACTGCTATATATATCCTCAAGGTGATAATCATATGTATATCCTAAAGGTGATACTCCAATCTTCATCCTAAAAGTGATAGTTCTATCCATATCCGAAAGGTGATATTCGTATATATATCCTAAAGGTGATACTCCTGTCCATATACTAAAGTGATTGTCCTATCTATATTCAAAAGATGATATTGCTATCTATATCCTAAAGGTGATACTCTTATCTATTCCCTTAAGGTGTTACTCCTATCCATATTGTAAAGGTTATACTTGTATCTGTATCATAAAGGTGATAATCCTATCCATATCCTAAAGATGATATTCGTATCTATGTCCTAGTTGAAATACTCATATATGTATCCTAAAGATGATATTCCTTCCTTGTCATAAATATAATACACCTATCCATAAACTAAAGGTGATACTCCTACCTATGTCCTAAAGGTGATACTCCTATCCATATCCTAAAGGTGATATTCGTATCTATATTATAAAGGTGATACTCCTATCTATATTCTAAAGGTGATACTCATATCTATATCATAAAGGTGTTGCGCATATCCATATCCTTAAGGTGATACGACTATTGATATTCTAAAGGTAGTACGCCATATCTATATCCTAAAGGTGATACTGCTACACATAACCTTAAGTAATACTCCTATCCATATTCTTTAGGTTATGCTCCTATTCATATCCTAAAGGTGATACTCCTATCTTTATCCTTAAGGTAATACTCATATCCATATCCTAGAAGATATACCCGTATCTATATCCTAAAAGTGATTCCCATGCCCATATCCTAAAGATGATACCCCTCTCTACATCCTAATGGTAGTAATCCTATCCATATCCAAAAGGTGAAATTCGTATCTATATTCTAAAGGTGATGCTCCTATCCATATCCTAAAGATGATACTGCTATCTGTATCCTAAAGGTGATACTCTTATCTATACCATTAAGGTGATACTCCTATCTATAACTTCAAGGGGATATTCCTATCTATATCCTAAAAGTGACACTCATACCATTATCCTAAAGGTGATATTCCTATCTATATTCTAAAGGCTATACTAATATTCATATCATAAATGTGTTGCACATATCCAAATCATAAAGGTATTACTCCCACCCAAAACCTAAAGAGATAATACATCCTATGCATATCTTAAAGGCAATACTCCTACCAATAACCTAAAGTAATACTCCTATCCATATTCTAACGGTCATGCTCCTATTCATATCCTAATGGTGATACTCCTATCTATATTATTAAGGTAAAACTCCTATCCATATCGTTGCGCATATCCATATCCTATAGGTAATACTCCAACTCATAATATGAAATGATACTAATATATATTTTATGAAATTAATATGAGTATAACCTTTATAATATGGATAAGAGTATTACCGTTAGGATATAGATATGAGTATCATCTTTAGAATATTGACACGAGTATCACTTTATGTTATGTGTAGGAGTATCACCTTAAGGATATAGATAGGAATATCACCTTTATGTTTAGCCTATTGATAGGTGCATTATCATTAGGATATCGATAAAATTATCACTTTTAGGGTATGGATTGGAGTATCACCTTTAGGATATATATAGAATTATAACCTATAGAAAACGGATAGGAGTATCGCCTTTAGGATATATATCAGCTTAAGGATATGGATATGATTATCCCCTTTAGGATATGGGAAGGAATATCACCTTTATTATGTAGATAGGAGTGTCATCTTTATCATATAGATTGGGATATCACATTTAGGATGTAGATAGATGTATCACCTTAATGATATGGATAGGAATATCACCTTTAGGATATAGATAGGAGTATCAACTTAATGATATATATAGGAGTATCACCTTTAGGATATGGGTAGGAATATCACCTTTATTATGTAGATAGGAGTGTCATCTTTATCATATAGATTGGGATATCACATTTAGGACATGAGTAGGGTATCACCAGTAGGGTATGAATAGGGATATATCCGTTATGATATGGATAGGAATATCACCTTTAGGATATAGATAGGAGTATAACCTTTAAGATATGAGTGAGACTATCACCTTTAGGATATCAATAGGAGTTTTATCTTTAGAATATGGATAGTATAAAGGTATAGATAGGAGTATCACCTTTAGTATATAGATAAGAAAATCACATGAAATACTTGGATAGGAGTATCACCATTAGGATATTGGTAGGAGTATCACCTTTAGGATATAGACAAGTGTATCATCTTTAAGATATAGAGAGGAGTATCAACTTTTGGATATATATAGGAGTTATACTTTATGGTATGGATAGGAGTTTACCTTAAGATATAGGGAGGAGTATCACCTTTGGGATATAGATATGACTATTACTTTAGGCTATGAGTAGCAGTATTATCGTTAGGATATGGAAATAAGCAATAATGATTTGGATAGGAGTATAACCTTTCGAATATGATAGGAGTATCACCTTTGGGATATAGATATGAGTATCACCTTAGGTTATGCACAGGAGAATTACCTGTAGGATATGGATAAGCACAACACCCTTATGATATGGATATCAGTATAACCTTTAGAATATGGATTAGTGTATTCCCGTTGGGATATAGATATGAGTGTCATCTTTACAATATGCATAGTAGTATCACCTTTAGGGTACATATAGGAGAATCACATTTAGGTTATGGATATGAGTAACACTTCTAGGGTATAAATAGGAGTATTTCCGTTAAGATATGGATAGGAATATCATCTTTAGGATATAGATAGGAGTATCACCTTTAGGATATGGGTAAGCGTATCACCTTTAGCTTATAGATAGGAGTATCACCTTTAGGATATAGATAGGAGTATCACCTCAAGGATATGGATAGGAATATCACCTTTTGGAAATGGATAGGAGTACCACATTTAGAATATGGATATAGGCATCACCGTTAAGATATGGATATTTGTGTCACCTTTAGGATATGGATTGGAGTAACGCTTTTATGATATAGATAAGAAAATCACCTTAAAGACATAGGAGTATCACCTTTAAGATATTGATAAGATGGTCACCTTTAGGGAATAGACAAGTGTATCACTTTTACGATATAGATAGGAGTATCAACTGTTGGATATGAATAGGTAATTACTTTAGGTTATGGGTAGGAGTATCATTTTAAGGATATGGGTAAGATTTTACCTTTTGGATATAAGAAGGAGCATCACCTTTCTGATATAGATATAAGTATTACTTTAGGCTATGGATATGAGTTTTATCCTTAGGATATGGATATGAGTATATCCTTTAGAATATGGATAGGAGTATTACTTTAGGTTATTGGTAGGAGTATTACCTTTATGATATGGATGAGTATATCCTTTAGAAAATGGATAGGCGTATTACCTTTAGAATATAGATAGGAGTATTACCTTTAGGATATGGATAGGGGTATTATTTTATGTAATGTGTAGTATTACATTTAGGATAAGGGTATGAGTATCACCTTTATATATTAGTCTAATTTCAGGCTATGGGTAGGAGTGTTACCTTCAGGATATGGATATGCGCAACACTTTTATGAAATGAATATGAGTATAACCTTAAGGATATGGATAGGAATATCACCTTTAGGATATAGATAGGCGTATCACCTTCAGGAAATGGGTCGGAGTATCACTTTTAGGATATAAGTAAGATTATCACCTTCAGGATATAGATAGGATTATCCCTTTTAGAATAAAGAGAGGAGTATCAACTTCATGATATGGGTAGGAGTATCACCGTTAGGTTATGGATAGGAGAATCACCTTTAGGATATAGACAAGTGTATCACCTTTAAGATATAGAGAGGAGTTTCAACTTTTGGATATACATAGGAGTATTACTTTTAGGATATGGGTAGGAATATCACCTTTATTATGTAGATAGGAGTGTCATCTTTATCACATAGATTGGGATATCACCTTTAGCATATATATATGAGTATAACCTTCATAATATGGATTAGTGTATCACTTTAGAATATATATAGGACTACTACCTTTAGGGTATGGATAGGAGTTTTATCTTTTGAATATGGATAGTATAAAGAAATAGATAGGAGTATCACCTTTAGTATATAGATAAGAAAATCACCTTAAAGACATGGATAGGAGTATCATCATTAGGATATTGATAGGAGTATCACCTTTAGGATATTGACAAGTGTATCACCTTTAAGATATTGAGAGGAGTATCAACTTTTGGATATATATATGAGTTATACTTTATGGTATGGGTAGGAGTTTACCTTAGGATATAGGGAGGAGTATCGCCTTTGGGATATAGATATGACTATTACTTTAGGCTATGAGTAGGAGTATTATCGTTAGGATATGGAAATAAGCAATAATGATTTGGATAGGAATAGAACCTTTCGAATATGATAGGGGTATCACCTTTGGGATATAGATATGAGTATCACCTTAGATTATGCACAGGAGTATTACCTGTAGGATATCGATATCAGTATAACCTTTAGAATATGGATTAGTGTATTCCCGTTGGGATATAGATATGAGTGTCATCTTTAGAATATGAATAGTAGTATCACCTTTAGGGTACAGATAGGAGTATCGCATTTAGGTTATGAATATGAGTAACACTTTTAGGGTATAGATAGGAGTATATCCGTTAAGATATGGATAGGAATATCACATTTAGGATATATATAGGAGTATCACCTTTAGGATATGGGTAAGAGTATCATCTTTAGGATATAGATAGGAGTATCACCGTAAGGATATGTATAGGAATATCACCTTTAGGAAATAGATAGGAGTACCACATTTAGAATATGGATATAAGCATCACCGTTAAGATATGGATATTTGTGTCACCTTTAGGATATGGATTGGAGTAACGCATTTATGATATAGATAAGAAAATCACCTTATAGACATAGGAGTATAACCTTTAAGATATTGATAAGAGGATCACCTTTAGGGTATAGACAAGTGCATCACTTTTACGATATAGATAGGAGTATAAACTGTTGGATATGGATAGGTAATTACTTTAGGTTATGGGTAGGAGTATCATTTTAAGGATATGGGTAGGATTTTACCTTTTGGATATAAGAAGGGGCATCACCTTTCGTATATAGATATGAGTATTACTTTAGGCTATGGATAGGAGTTTTATCCTTAGGATATGGATAGGAGTATATCCTTTAGAATATGGATAGGAGTATTACTTTAGGTTATTGGTAGGAGTATTACCTTTATGATATGGATATGAGTATATCCTTTAGAAAATGGATAGGCGTATTACCTTTAGGATATAGATTGGAGTGTTACCTTTAGGATATGGATAGGAGTATTATTTTATGTAATGTGTAGTATTACATTTAGGATAAGGGTATGAGTATCACCTTTAGGAAATATATATTAGTATCATTTCAGGCTATGTGTAGGAATGTTACCTTCAGGATATGGATATGCGCAACACTTTTATGAAATGGATATGAGTATAACCTTAAGGATATGGATAGGAATATCACCTTTAGGATATAGATAGGCGTATCACCTTCAGGAAATGGGTAGGAGTATCACTTTTAGGATATAAGGAAGATTATCACCTTCAGGATATAGATAGGATTATCCCTTTTAGAATAAAGATAGGAGTATCAACTTCAGGAGTATCACCGTTAGGTTATGGATAGGATATTCACTTTTAGGATATAGACAAGTGTATTACCTTTAAGATATAGAGAGGAGTATCAACTTTTGGATATACATAGGAGTATTACTTTTAGGGTATGGGGAGGGATATCACCTTTATTATGTAGATAGGAGTGTCATCTTTATCACATAGATTGGGATATCACCATTAGCATATAGATATGAGTATAACCTTTATAATATGGATTAGTGTATCACTTTAGAATATAGATAGGACTATTACCTTTAGGATATGGATAGGAGTATTACGTTAGGTAAGGGTAGGAGTATTACATTTAGGATACGGGTAGGAGTATCACCTTTAGGATATGGAAAGGAGTATCACCTTTAGAATATGGATAGCTATATGGATAGGAGTATCACCTTAGGACATAAATATGAATATAACCTTTATGATATGGGTATGAGTATCACTTTTAGGATACAGATAGGGATATCCCATTTAGGTTATATATAGGAGTATCACCTTTAGGATATAGATAGGAGTATCACCTTAGGATATGGGTAGGAGTATCACCTTTCGATTGGGTAGGAGTATCACATTATGCTGTGGACAGGAGCATCACCGTTATGATATGTGTAGGAGCATAACCTTTAGGAAATAAATAGGAGCATAACCTTTAGAATATGGATAGGAGTATTACTTTACCCTATGGGTAGGATTATTGCCTTTAGGATATGGGTAGCAGTATCACGTTTAGGATATAGATAGGCGTATCACCTTTAGGATATGGCTAGGAGTATCACATTTAGGATGATTAGGAGTATCATTCTTAGCATATAGCTAGGAGTGTCAACTTCAGGAAATATATAGAAATATCAACTTGAGGACACAGATAGGAGTATCACATTTAGGATATGGATATAATTATCACCTATAAGATATGGATAGTATTATCACCTTTAGGATATGGGTAGAAATATCACTTTGATGATATAGATAAGAATATCAACTTAAAGACACAGACAGGAGTATCACATTTAGGATATGGATATAAGTATCATCTTTAAGATATATATATATTAGTATCACCTTTACGATATATATATATATATAATTATCACCTTGAAGATATAGACAGGTGTATCACCTTTATGACATGGGTGGTATGACCTTTAAAATATGGATAGAAATATCACCATAATGATATAGATAGGAGCATCACCATTAGGATATGGGCAGGAGTATCACTTTTATGATATGGGTAGGAGCATCACCTGTAAGATATGGATATGGGTATAACCTTTATATTATTGATATGAGTATTACCTTTAGAATATAGATAGGTGTATCTCCTCTATGATATAGATAGGAGTATCACCTTTAGGATATGGATATAAGTATCACCTTAATGATATGAACATGAGTTATACCTTTATGTGTAGGAGTATCACCTTTGGGATAGGATAGGAGTATAATCTTTAGAATATGGATAGGAGTATAACCTTTAAGATATGGATAGTAGTATTACGCTTAGCATATGGATAGGCGTTTCACCTGTAGGATATAGATGATTATGACTTTAGGGTATGGATTGGAGAATAGGAGAATGACCTTTATAATATGGATATGTGTATTACCTTTAGCATATAGATATGAGTATAACTTTTATAATATGTATAGGAGTATTACATTATGTTATAGGTAGGGGAATTAGCTTTAGGGTATGGGTAGGAGTATCAGCTTTAGGATATAGATGTGAGTATCACTTTAAGCTATGGGTGGGATAATTACCTTTAGCATATCGATATGCGCAACACCTTTATAATTTGGATATGAGTATAACCTTTAGAATATGGATTAGTGTATTACTTTATAATATAGATAGGACTATTACCTTTAGGATATGGATAGGAGAATTACTTTAGGTAAGGGTAGGAGTATTACCTTTAGGATACCGGTAGGAGTATCACCTTTAGGATATGGAAAGGAGTATCACCTTTAGAATATGGATAGCTATATGGGTAGGAGTATCATCTTTAGGATATAGATCGGAATATCACCTTTAGGATATGGGTATGAGTATCACTTTTAGGATGCATAGATAGGAGTATCACCTTTAGATTATAGATAGGATTATCACCTTAGGATATGGGTAGGAGTATCACATTACGATATGGATAGGAGTATCACCTGATGATATGGACATGATATGATATTTGTAGGAGTATAACCTTTAGGATATAAAGTGAAGCATAACCTTTAGAATATGGATAGGAGTATTACTTTAGTCTATGGGTATGATTATTGCCTTTTGGATATGGGTAGCAGTATCACGTTTAGGATATAGACAGGAGTATCACCTTGATGATATGGGTATGAGTATCACATTTATGATGAGAAGGAGTATCATTCTTAGCATATAGCTAGGAGTGACAACTTAAGGAAATAGATAGGAATATTACAGGATGGTCTACAGAGTCTTTCAAGGTTTCACATGGTGTTGGACATTGTTGCCCTATCGCACCTTACCTTTTTCCTTTATGGGCTGAAATTCTAGCTATTTCAATTAGGCGATCAGATGAAACAAAAGGTTTCAAACTTAAAACAAAAGAATTAAAATGATGTCAATATACAGATGATACACACATTTTATTAGAAGAAAGTGACAAATCAGTCAGAAACACAGTAAAGTTGTAAAACATTGTTTATCAAATAAGTGGTCTTAAAGTAAATTATTGTAAATTTATGAAATATAGGGTCAGTTTAATTGCAGGATTAATTGCCTCAATTACTTTGGACTAGTTTTAATAATTAAAAGTAAACATATTAATTTTGAAGCAAAGACTACAAATCCATGTCCTTTATTAAGTGGAATATTTAACTCCAATAGTCTTTCAAAGGGAAATTATCAACAGTTTATGCCATCTTAGTTATATATTGGTACTATCAAGGGGTTATCAAAGTGGAGATCTGAATTGGAAACATATATCTACTTTGAAAATGTCTTTAGTAACATATATAAAATCACTTATGATTATAAGCCTCAGAATTTTCAGTATGAATTACTACACAATCTTACCCACAAATACTTTTTTAGTTAAAATTGGAATCAAAGATTCTGATTTGCGTAGCTTTGTAAAATTTCTACAAATTATATTATGCATTACCTTTGTCAATGTCCTAAAGTCCAAGAATTCAGGCAGCAAGTAGAAATATGGTCGGAAGAGATATTTGAAATACACCTTCAATTAAATATAGAGAACACACTATTCAATTCAAATACGGACGAATTTCCATGCGCGATCACCAACTTTGTATAACTTTTTGCAAAACACTTTTTCCATTGCTCTAAATGGTCTAAATCATGTGCCAACCACTGAACTCAAAGGTAGAGAAAAAATTGAAAAAATAGACAGCAGTTATTACAGGAGATTGGATTAAGCATTAAGAAAAATGGTCAAAATTATTGAATAATATGGGTTAATGATATGTCTATATTGATACATTTATATACATGTATGGCCACTATTTCACCGGCATTATTTATGCATTTCTCCTTTAGTCTTTTTCATAAGGTTATCTTATAATTTGCCAGTATATATTGTCTCGTTGTGTAATTGTTCAGTATTGTCTGTAGTGTCTGTAAAAAATGGAAATTACAAACAAAAATATAAAAAAAAGAGTAACACTAAAGGTGACACTAGTAGACCAGAAACTGCACACTCTTCCGGAGCACATGTGTCCGCCGACGATTTGTGTGGGATACTAGTTGTTCTATCTTTAATTTTCTGTATTTTGTAGATTACTGTTGGTCCTTTTGTCTTTTTACTTTGACATTTGCGTTGTATCTCCTTCTTCGATTTACAGCTTCTGATCACTCATTATTGGGCATTGAAAAATAAAACTTGATTTTGTTAATGAAACATATTTTTTTGTTCGAATACCACCAATGAAATGGGCTACAAGTTAATTATTAGAACAATTTTTATTATCAATAATTCAACTCTAAATACGAATTTACCAATACTTAACATTGTGTAAATGTACAATTATAAATATACTGTGATACATTGATTACAGGAACTGTATTTTAATCGACGTATGTCGCTGTCTTCTTGTCTTGAATGATTTGAGGTAAGAGGAGGTTGTTCGCTTTTGAGATATTGGTGGAATTGTTGACGACTATTGTTCAAACATTTGTATCAGTTTCTTGTTTTTATTAAACGTCGTTATTTACAGTAAACACATACAATAAAGGAATATTTGAAAATTAGAAGCCGTAAATATAATAAAGACAGGAAATACAATGACCAAAGGAAAATGAAGGAAAAGACAAACAACGGTTCACAAAACGCTACTCACAAAACTAATGATAAACATTAACCCAACTAAAACTGGGAGTGGACTCAGATGGTCCCGCAGGATATGTATTTCCTGCTTCTCTAGTGACACCCTTCATTGATTTGTCAATTCTTACAACATTTTGAACAAACATTAAAGGCATGCAAGTATATGTAAATATAGAACACAATTAAATGTATTTATGGCACATTTTTTTTCTCATATGAAGGGATAATGCACAAGTCCATTACCATTCCTTCTGGCACTTCTTGGTACATCAGCACTTAGATGAAGGATTCGTAAATTCTTTCCATATTTTTCGTAGTTCACGCTCATTATACCTATGTCCTGTAATGCGTTTTCTGAAAATGCAACCCGTTGCTGTTGGTTTTCCATATGTAAATCCATAATCATTAAATATTTTCACATTTGCTTTTGTTCTACATATACCAGTGATGTATATATCATCTAATCAAAAATATGGCGTTACTAAAGTAGTATTGTATAACCTTCCAATTGCATCACCGGAAATAACGTATGAAGTACCAGTGCAATATGACGGATAAACTGTTCCATTGAACATTTCTCTAGGGGTATACCATTTTGAATTTTTATCCTGAACAGGTTGAGCACCAGTAATTTGCTTTCCTATAACAGTATGTTTTAGAGTTCTACGTTTTAAAACTTGTAATGCATATTCTATATTAACGAACATATCATCATCAGATTTCAATGTATATTTTTCAGACGGACAGTATTTATATGACCATTTTAACATGGCGGCGGATTTAAGTGACAGATTCCTATATGAGTCTAAGAAATCCTCCTGAACAATGTCATGGCAATGGCTACTTTCGTTATTTATCTGATTCTGAACTTGAGCATTTAATGTTTGACCTAACATGAATATGAGTTTTACTTCTTTGTTCGTTTTAACAACAGATCCCCACGTTTCTCTGATTGTCATCCGACCCATTAAGTTGGAAGGAGCTACACAAACAATCACAATCAAATACACAGAACTGTTTGTAGAGTTGCAAATATCGTCCTCACGAATAAGGTACTTGAAGTTATGTGGATTAATATTACTTATTACAGGTGGGGGTGTTACAACAATTACTGGTACAGGGGGCGGAATTGTCTTGTTCTCGTTTGTATCAATTGTATTATAATAAGACGGATTTGAAATATTCTTAAATAATTTATCAGTGTACGGGATAAGCATATTCCATAAAATAAATAAGAAACTAGTTGTCACTACTAAGATTGTAAACACTTTTCTGTGGTTTCTACAGCAGTGCGGTTTAATGGGAGGTATAAACTTTAGAAACCTAAAAAAATTAGAATATATATATTAGACAAAATAGCATGGTACTTAATATAATCTATTATAAACGAAATATATGCTATTGGTCTATCGTATATCTATGCATACAATGTAAGGTACTGTTTTTCTTTATAACACTTTGTTTTCCTGCATTGCACATACTTCCTAAGAAATAGAACATCATGCCTTACCGCTGCGGTGTTCAGCCTTTCTAACGGAGGCCTAAGCTTCTTATGCTAAGCGATTTAAATACAAACCTCAAATCGCACTAAATATGATGGTAAGTAAAGCGAGTCCTCTTATTTTGTAAATGCGATGTTCATTGCACGTTAAGAAAAGACACCTTGCAGTTTTTGCCGAACAACAACTTGTTATAGTGGTCGTTTGTTACCTGTTGCAAATATTTCGGCCGTAATCCATCGTTTCCAATTTTCCTTGTAGAAGTCAAAACAACCAGAAAAGACTGTCTAGAAAATACTTCTTTGACCTTGCATATATTTCTTGTAAAGCAGCATGTAAATATATACTGAACTCTCTTCCAGCAAAGGATTACAACGAAATATAGATATTTTAATACATAATTAGTGAGGCAATTAGAAAACAACTTGCTAACTAATGTTGATAACCGATCTTAAACGAATACACTTTTAATTAAAAACCAGGTATGTGTGTTCACTAACCAATGGAGTACAATTGTGTTCACATGGTATTAATAGAATACGTGTGTGTTTTTGGAATACAATCGTGTTTAAAATGATGTTTATGCTGTACATGCGTATTCAAATGAGTGTTTATTGAGTACACGCGTCTTCACATATATAAGTAAGGAGTTCAGATTTGTTCGGTAAAGTGTTATGGAGTACATGTGTGTTCAACCAGGTGTTTTTGAATTACAATTGTGTCCAAACTAGTGTTTATGCAGTGCTGGCGTGTTTAAATTAGTGTTGGACAGGTGGTTACATAGTTCAGATGTGTTTACTCACGTATTTATGTAGTACGCGAGTGCTGAACACATATGTATAGTACGTGAATTACATTTTAGAGGTACACTTATTCCACTTTTGATTCAATGAAAATTGTGTTAATTTCATGTTATGCTTTTTCAACGTATATTGTATGTTCATAACTTGTATGGCTTCTAATTTTATCCTGTTACAAGACAACAACTAATATTTTTTACCAGTTGACACCTTGTGTTATTCAATTATACGAATGTACCATCAGTGTTAAATTAAAAAAAAACATAATGCAATTATAAACTGGTTGAAAATACTATTCTACAAATTATGCTGTTCTTTAATGATTGAATTACATATACAATGATTGTCAAACATCTACTTTACATGAATACACCAATACATCTGGTATTGAATGATCACGAATGACAATTGTTAGTAGTGATTTTATAATGATTTTATCAAATGGAAAAAAAAAAGAATATCAGACTGTCAGAACAATTCCAAAATCAAATATCAACATCTTAGAAAGGGACAAAATCGTTCCCCCAAACACACAAATACATGACTGCTTACTTGTATGGCTTGGTATAGGCATTTCAATAAAAAGTGGTGGGGATAAAATATAGCCATATTGTATCTCCAAAGTTTTAAAAGACAATATTTGAAAGTATTTTTGTTTGTTGTAATATATAGCAGATAATCATATACATATATAGGGGTTATGGTGGTTTATCTCCACTTTCAACAATATTGCAATTATATCGAGGCGGTTAGTTTTATGGGTGGACATCTAAGTAGGTGGAAAACATCCACCTCTTGCTAGTCTCTGAAAAACTTTATCTCATAATGTTGTGTCCAGTACACCTCGCCATGAGCGGGATTCGAACTCACAACAAGTGATGATATGTACTGATTGCACAGGTAGTTGTTTCCGGAATAAGTATTATCAGACACGATCATAGTCTACAATTAGTAAGATTACAAGTTTTGGGTAGCAAGTAAGCCAGAGAGCCTATCATCATCCTATGACATAAAAAAACCAATTTCAATTTCAATTGTGCCATTACAAATTTTCCTCAAATCCGTGGTAAAATATTCCAACCGCATCCTCGCATAGCGTATTTTACTCATCACACGCTACATGCAAGAATACAGTTTATATTCAGATTGTTTACAACTCTTCTGAGCACTAAAGAATTAAGTGGAACATTTTTTTTTTAAATCGTCTCATCCTACCGTTAAGTTGTTCGGAATATATCAAAACATTATTGAAAAGTTTGCTGTCACTTGTGTAGAGATGACGTAAGATGGTTTGACAATAAGAGGACAATTAGAGTTTGGATATAAGTTGACTATTATGTCTTCGAATAACCTCGTGTACTACATTAAAATTACGATTAATGGCATTGGACCTCTTTTTTGAACTAGTGTTATGCATGTGACAATTTCTACGTCACGAAGAATAGGCATATTATGTATAAATGTCAAGATTAAGATTCAGTGTTCTTCATAACAAAGCTGCTCATACATTTATATGTGAGTTTTGGTATTTTATTCACATATATTCTAGTCATGGTTATTGTGCTTGCCTCTCTTTTAAAGAACTAATAATATACATTTGACATCTTCTTTTGAGTCAAAAAGAATAGATATTTACTATATGCTGATGACCTGATTTTAATTTCTGAAAAACAATGTGGGCTCCAACATTGTCTGAATGTCTTAGAGGTTTATTGTGAAGAATGTGGTCTCAATATAAACAGCAAGAAAACTCAAATAATGATATTTTCAACAAATAAAAAAGCGCATACAAATGAACTCACCCTCAACTTCACTTTCAAAAATAGTGTTAGAAAAAGTAAATAAATACAAATACTTTGGTTTGATTTTTAATTCAAATGGTAAACTTAATAGTGCATCTCATAATTTAGCTCAAAAAGGTAGAAAAGCCTTCTTTGGACTCCGATCAAAATTTCATTCCGGGAACAATCTATCTGTAAACAACTGACTTAACCTTTATGATTCTATAATTTCACCTATTATGACATATGGATCAGAAATACGGATATCTTATTTTAATATCAACCTAGAAAATATATGTATTTTGCCATTGCAAAGGCCCAAAATATGATGATGAAGAATATTTTTGGTTTTCATAGAAATACCTCTAATTTAGCTCTACATGCAGAGGTTGGATTGTTTCCTCTTTATTTTAAAGCCTTTAAACTTTTGTTGAGATATTATACTAGACTGATACAATTAGAAAAAAGATAATCACAGTAAATATGATCTAATTCGGTGAGCATTTGAAGAAGACAAGCAGTTATTCAATCATAATAACACAAGTAGTGGTACATCTGTATTTCAGATGATAAACCTATTAAATTTGTCAAGTCTTGATATTTCTTATTAAGATTTTTTAGAAAAAAAATAAAATTATGAGCCAACTTTCTCATATTAAAAACACAGAAAAGGGAAAGCTTTGTTTCTTTAGTAATGTATACACAACTTTTGAATTATAAAAAAATTACTTTTCGTATTAGTAAAGGTTTTCCTTTATTTTTATCTAAAATTAGACTGAGTGCTCATTCTTTAGCTACTGAAACGGTGATACACAATAAGCATTTTACCCCAGCTGAAGAGAGATATTGCAAATATTGCCTTAACCAAGTTGAAAACGAAAAACAAAAACATTTAGTTTCCCTTATATAACTGCATTAGAGAAAGTGTTCAATCTATTTTCAAAAATAAAAAATAAATTCTACAGAGGATGACTTATTATTACAAATAATAAACCCTATTAATGCTCAAGATGCAAAATATATCTGTTTGTATATCAAAGACTCATTCACCAAAAGAGAAACATTTAAAGGTAACAGTTTGTCCTCTTCCTAATATTGCTTTCATAATTTAAGATCATAAGTTAGCTCCAATTACTTGTTTATAGTCTATGTCCTTGTATGTTTGTGATTGCATTGAATTACTAGAAATAAGTTTAAACATAGTCAAATTATTGTGTCACTAGATCTTCCAAGAAATGATAGTCAAGAATTGAATAGAAAGATTTAATTATTCAATGTTAATTTAAAGCAAGTTATAAGTCAGGTAGAAAACAGTGTATGGTGTGACAACAGCAACTTAGCATACAGAGGTATACCAAATACTAGTGGTTTTGATAGAGATGGTGTGTATTTAAACATAAAAGGTGTACAATTCTTGCTTAATAACTTTAAGAAAGCCTTAGGGGTAAAAGTATTCCAAAGCCACCAGTCGTATTTTTGGCATTAATCTATAAATTATTAATAATTGTCCAATTATCAAACCAGATAAAATTGGAATTTTGACAAATGACTTAAATGTATTGCTAGGTGTATATGTAATCAGGAAATTACATTGATATTTTGTTCTGTTTTGTTTATCTTTTTTTGGTTTTACTTGTTGAAATAACTATACTAGTCAAGATTTATATGTATATGACATTGTCTGATAGAGACCTCATTTCTCAAGCCTTGCGGTAAACTATTGATTCAACTCATGATGAAGATATATGCATAATGGTTAAACATAGATGTATACACCTACAGCTGTATCAAACAATAGAATAGGTAATGTAAAAAATATGTAGATTTGTGTGGAAAGCTAAGGTGGCTTCAGAAGTTAGTTTCTCTCATTTAAGATTTAAATATTATACAAAATACATTTCAATATATGCATGACAATCTGCTCAGTTAAGAGGAGAGTTTAGGTTACATAAATTGAGAGTTAACAAATAGCTAATTGAAATCTTAAAGAAGATACATGTATACTTTTATTCTTTTGTAATGGGTTGATTGTTAACTGCTATTATTTAGTATAAAAATGTCACCAGTGCGTTTGGGTTACTGGAATGTTAATAGACGACAAAGTCAAAAGAATAATAAACTTCTTAAAAGAAATTGGTCAATATGACATTATAGGTTTAGCAGAAACTAAACATACAGGGGTACCACATGTTTTATATTATATTTGTTACCCGCTGTCAAGAAGCAATATAAATAATGCAGTCTCAGATGGATTCATAATTTTGATTAAACCCCTTATAAAACCTTGAATAACATTTTTAAAGTCTGCATCTGAATATCAGATGTTGCTACTGAAGAAATCCTTCTTTAATTTAGAAAAAGATGCCTCTATGTGCATATCATGCATTCCCCAGAAGGTTCGACGTTTGGAATAAATGTTCTTGAGTCCATTGAAAATTATGTTATTATAAACCGAGACAGAGGTCATATCATTCTGTGTGGTGATATGAACGCAATAACTAGATGTGAAAAAGATTACATATACAATTATTCAAACGATGGCATAAATATTTATGATAACTATTCCCTAGATTTCAGTATAAGAGACCAGGTCAATGAAGATAAAACATTATGTGACAGAGGGAAACAACTACTTGATATGTGTATTTCATATACAATGAGAATTATAAATAGGAGAACAGTGGAAGATTCCACAGGTAAATTTACTTGTTATAAGCATAATGTAAACAACACTATTGATTATTTTATTTTTTCTGAGTGTTTATTTAATGACATTTTGTCATTTCATGTTAATGATGGTATTCCTAGATTGTCAGATTATTCAAATAGCAGTTTAAGATTAGCAGCAAGCTTTACTCTAGTTGAAAGTAAAGTACAGATGACAGAATTTCCGTGTAATTTTCTTTAGAAGAAAGATTCAGAAGAATCATATAAAAAAGCTTTTCAGTCAAATCCACAGACCTGTCGCAAGTCACTGACAACCTTTATCACATAATGTTTTATCGAGTACACCTCGCCATGAATGAGTTTCAAACTCACATCTTAAGTGGTGATAGGCAACGATTGCACAGGTACTTGTAAATTCAACTACCATACGACCACGACGGCTCATGTTCAGTTAAGATGAAAGGTAATTGTTTTATTGGTATTGATGGAAGTTATGATTATCACTGTTTATAAACTTTCTTTTCATATCAATCAATGGAAATAATTGGTTTGCTGAAAGTATGTTTTTGGTTGGGGATCATTGGATGGAATTTGTATCTCATGTGAAGTTCCGTCAATTGCACACACAACCTTAGGCATATCAGAACAATACCCTTTCTTTTGCCACCAGACTGGGAAGGTTGGCCACTGCATTTTACGATTGCACACTTTCTAAAGGTCTACCCATGTTGAATTTAAAACTCTGTCAACAGTTAAAATACTGACACCAAAGCATCAATAAATAAATAAATATTGCACGGACCGTGTTATTTATCTTAGCGAATCTCATGATCATATATGATCTAAAACAGTTGACGAAGGTGGTCAGTTGCTGAGCTTCAGCAGTATAAAACTGGAACTCTTAAAAGAAAACGACAAGTAAAACAAAGTGGACATATTTTAAAATAACATTACTATCATTTGAAATATACATATGTATAGAAGTGTACAAAAGTAGATGAATGGATTTGAATCTGAGGATTCCTAAAATTCAAATTTAATGTCATAAATTATATAAGTTTCCCCGTCTGCGCCCAAATTAAACTTTCAACTTCTATCAGTTCCATTCTCTTAAATCAAAGGGAACTATATATCCGGTGCCTTCAAAATGCGTTATATCATGTGCATAAGTTATTGTTTGCATGATTGACAAACAATATTTACCATATTGTTTTCTAGCTTCTGAACTGTCGAACGCGAAAAAAATAACATATTCTAGACAGGCAGCATATAACCATTCAGCACAGTATAGGAACGTGTGTGCCTGAAATCTCTTATTGGCGTACTCATCTGTAAACTGCATTACGGTTTCGGTGGAATTCGACATCTCACGCTTTCACTGCAGGTAAGTTGTTCTATGTTTTCATTAAATTCGAATAACCTGCATGCCCAAAATATTGACAGAATGAGTATGAATGATTGATGCTTGGACTGCATCTTTGGTTTTATTGATGTAGTAGCCCTATAGCGTCATACTTATCATTTTAACAAGTTCTTTTGAACAAGGATAACATAAAATTGTCCCGTTTGACCCTTTATCCTGGAATAATATTCCCGATACTTGTGTTGTTAATGTCAATAGATATGAACACAGTTTATGCAAAATTACAGATATGAATACCTCAGCATTGACAAATAAATAGACATTTTAAAATATATTGAGTGTAAGCTGTTTGACGTCGTTCAATTTGACAACTGTAAGTATGTTTACAGTGTCGTCTGAAGATTGTTTGACGTGCCAAAAGGTACTTCTTAGAAGTATTTGGTGCTTTATTCATGCTTTTATGATGCACTAATGAAAGCAATGAACTATATATGAAATTATTTTCAGATCGTCGAATACAAGTAACACTACCTGGCATCGATTTATATATTAGATGTTCAGTAATTTGCAAAGGAAGTCAAATAGCTGGATCATGTTGGCTTTGGGTAATCTTGCTAAAAAGCAGAAATCCAAACCTTAAAGAATTAACAATGACATATATTATGCTACAGCAGTTTCAGATGTCGTATAACTGCTAATTTTCATATACTGCAATTACCAAGTAGATCACATTCAAGGCAGGCATTGCTTCCTTGTGCCGTAGTATACCTGATGAATCTAAGAATTCCGCCTCAACCGGCGATAAAGGCCATCTTGAAACTAAAATTGGTTCGAACGTATGTTCCATGTTAACGCCTTGCTTTAAGCTTAAAATGAAGTCGTTTCTTCTCATTAATTTGATTAAAAATAGTTCATTTCTTTACCTGAATTGATCTCATTTATTTTCCAACTAATGCAGCTGTAATGAGTCGACCATTTGAAATTCGGGGAAGGGGGTTAGCTTGGGAGATCTAGAGAGATCAAATTATCGTTTTAACTCGTTCGCCACTATTTTTGTCCTCCAAAACCGAGGAAGTTTAACTTTTTTCATACAATTCATAATATTGAGGAATGTTTAGGCTTCTATAGTGCTAGAATAAAATTATGTGTATTTATTTTCACAAATATTAAGATAATCAGATTTATTTGAAAAATCAATTGAATTAAAGCAAACGCGAGTTGTCTCTATTACTCATTTTAATGCAATGTTGTTTGTAAAGTCGATTTTGATTGGATGACGTCTAAATATTCATGGCATCAATTCCACGTTGATGCCATCGGAGAGACGACCCAAGCGCAGACGTAAACTGAAAGATTTAAAACTTCTTATTTTAACTGCGTTTTCTTCTGAATACATTATAATGGAGATACAGTATTGATTTTGCAGTTTGCCGGCATCAGCCATTTAGGCATAAAGAAATGGAAACTTTACATTTTCTGGTAGCAACAACAAACGTTTGATACTCCATTCTGAATTTGTTGCGTTATTTTCTCCAAAGACACTTTAGCGTCCGTTAGAGTAATGAATCATGTACATTCTGTAGCTTTCTTAAACATGTATACAGGGATTCAGCCAGGATTTTGAGACCATTAGTCACTTTTGTGGAACATAATTTTGTTTCTAATTATGAATAATTAAACAAGAATATAATGAGCTTAATCTTATGATCAGTTACTTTGCCAAATTAGTTAGTAAATTAGCAACCAACTGATAAAACAAAACATTGCCACGATTTTCATCTAATAACACACAAATTGTAATTACTCCCCCTCCTTTTTTATATATATTACTGTGCTGTGGTTTATAACCACACACATTGTAATAACACCCACCCCCATCCTTTTTGAAATGTTACTGTGCTTTGGTCTAATACCACAACAATTGTAATAACTCATATTTTTGTAATCTTCAGCAGAACAAATATGTCTCTGCCAATTTTCCCAATAGTCCAACATATATTATATGTAGGTAAATATAGCACAAACGTCAAAAACTGAAGGAGGTTGTCAGATAAATTATTATTTCGCAGACCTCATGATCAAATTGCAACAATTGGAATACAAATACTATAGTTATTTATTTCTTAATTTCAGACACATGTATGCTTGTAAATAGTTCTATAAATAGATCGCAATTCCTACCCGTATGCAGATCGATAACAATCTGATGGGTCCTCGTGCAGTGCATTTCAACGAATTGAATGGCCAACCTTCGCATATAAATGAACATATTAAATATGAGAACTAAGATGTCATGTTGACATTGTGACGAATCGTGCAATGAATGACGATTACAAAAATATGTCCATACTGTGGCAATTGAATACATGTCATAACCATACAAACAAATCATTATCGTTGATTGAATTCTTTTTCGGGATCATATCTTTAACCAGGTAAATCAAGCCAGGCGAGATAAAAGATTACGCAATCAAAACACAAATTATATAATTCGTTGATTGGCTTGTAACATGTAATAAAATTGTCATTGTAGTGACTAATTAGTTTGAATTAGTAAATGAAGAAGAAGAATGTTATTTTTCAAACATTTTTCGACGATTTTTTTTAAAATTCAAGTGACGAATTGGGTACGAGAAATACTCGTCACTTGCGAAAATCAATCATCGTATCTGTCGATAAAAATTCCGAAAAAAATTACCTGCTTTGAAAGCATTGGCAGTCCATTTCCACAGAAACCGTAATGCAGCTTACAGAAGAGCACGCCAATAAGAGATTTCAGGCGCACAGGTTCCTATACTGTGAGTCAATTGGGTTTGCAATTAATATTTCGCATGCACAATAGCGATCCCACACCACAACGTGTGAAAAATATAAATATTATTCTGTGGTTTCAGTGCGTACTACTTGCGTTACAGGTAAATTGTATGATTCTTATTGATAAAAGCCTTTCACTAGAACAGGAAAAATTGTACGCTTGAGTGAAATGGTGTTGTAATAAAAGATCGTGAACGTGGTGTACAAGCATGAAAGAATTTAAAGGCATATTGTCTATCAAAATCGAAATTTTTTCATACCCAGAATTATTGTCGTTTTCCGTACTGACCTTCACACATATAAATGACCCCTCCTGGCTTAGTTCAGGTACTTCAATAAAAAGTGACGGGGTTAAACTAGTATACAGTAGATTTTTCTAAGGCATTTCTCTTATTTAATAAAAACATTAGAAAGCGAAAATCTGACGATATTTGCACGACAATCGGTCAATGGTCGGGCGACCGTCACCTATAAGGTATAAATAAACCTAAAAAGGGAATATTGTTTTACCATGGGACAGACAAGAGTTGGGATAATGGAATCATTTATTTTTCTTTACATATGAAATCAGAAATGTTCCATTCAATATCCAGTTTTACATAACTGTTATACTTCTTGATTTTCCTTAGTCAGATTATTCTTTTCTCCCAAGTCTGGCAAAGTTATTTATTTGTGCGAAAATTTAAATCAGAAATATTAAAAAGCAAAACATAAATGAATTTGAAAAGCACCCCTCCTTGAAGTATATCTATGCATAGTGTTTGAGGAAAATATGTATTTTGCATGCGGACTGTAATATCACTGTGCAACCATTATTTGGTGAGTGATATTAATTTTTAGCTGTTTTAAACACCGAAATGAACAATATATATATATATATATAATCACTTAAACTCAGTGAACAATTGAAGACAAATGTTGCAATAAGGTAACCCTCAAAAGATCTTTACGTAATTTAAAATCGTTTCTTTATGTAACGGTAAGATACGTTCGTTCGTCATTTGTCAAGAAATCTCTATTAATGGAATCCAGTTAGCAAAGTTTGTATTATTAATTGACATAACATCATAAATATACCTGGGAGTGAGATTAAAGAGAAACTAAACTTGCTTCTATAACCCTGTGTTGGCCTTATTTTTATTCCGTAGGCAATATCAACCACAAACAACCTCATAAGGTATGTGGCTGTCTCATATTTGCAAGAATAAATGTGCAAATGCAAAGGTATCCCCTTGAAGATTGTAAATGAAAATATCTGCATTTACAGCTATTGACTTTAGATTAGGCAATATACCACAACTTGCTTATTCCCTTACATATTACAGTTATTAAGCTAGTTTATAACATAATAAGCAATTTTAACACATATATATGCTTCGGTTCTATGTTAAATATCTAAATACTATGAAATGTTTGCACTTAATGAAGTCACGGCATTCTAAGCTTTGTTAATTTATACGTTAACCCCATAAATGATGTAGTTTAAGACATTAAATAAGTAGTTTGTATCTAGAACTGCAGTTGAAATTCCTTCTAATTGCATCAGATTGCAAAAATATGATTTATTGATATTCAAGATTTGGAATTTCCTCTCGCGCACAAAAGTAATTTCCCTCAAAACTCAATAAATGCTTGTTTCCACTGTGCAAGGAACCTGGGTGTTTAAATGCACTTTTACAGCAAAATAATACAGACAGGAATATAAATAGACAGGAGTTTTGTACAGTTCTACACATAGGAAACGATTTATACCCAGTCGAAACAGAGAGATCTTTGACCTACGACCTTGATAATGAATTTGACCTTGGGACTTGAAAGTAGATAGGGGTCATCTTCTCTTCTTCCTTTGGCATCTGGTCGGTTCTCTCTATATCGTACACAATACATTTCGTTATTTTCTTGACATTTGACTTCTGACCTTGAAAGTAAATTGAGATCCTCTTTTCAGAAGACACATGTTAAGAACGTTTCATGATCCAATATTATATGGGTCTCACTAATACTTGTACACAAGGAATTTTAAAAATGTTCATATCCCAACCTTGAATTTTGACCTTTGACCTTAACAGTATTTAGGGGTCTTCCGGTCCTCTCTCCATAGGAAACATGTACTCAAAGTTTCATGGTGGTTTGTGAAACGGCTCTCTCTAAATCATGTACACAAGGAATTTCTTTATTTACCTCAAATGATCTTGACCTTTGACCTGGAAAGTCATTAGGGCTAATCCTCTCTTCACGGGTAACACGTTTGTAGAGATGCATGATCATGTGCCTTGTCGTTTTATTTTTGTCTTGTACATAAAGGTGAATCAACGACCGAACGAATAAAAGAACAAACAAATGGGCAAGTTACTATATACCCCTTCCGCAACTTTGTAGAGAGGTGATAATGTTTTACAGAAAATAAATTAGCACTTGATTGTAACAAGCATTTCAAAAAGAATTTATGTAATGTTTTCGTAATTATTATGAATAGTACATAGTTTCCGCGGGTATCAACAGCCAAGTAGCTTTGTACTTCGGTGCTGGCCAGAAAAACCGAGATAATGGTGAAAAGCTCTATCCTTTGCTGATGTTGTGTAGTTCGAGATTCCTCTGCAGTATGACAGCTTTGATTCGACCTGCTGGAGCTGTGGGACATGGCGAAATGATAGGGTGGAAGGAAAAATATTGCTGCAATCGAGAGTAACACCCCTTCCTAAGCGTAAGATTGTCATGGGTGAATAGAACAATGATTGATGAAGCGATTTATTTATGGGTTACCAGTAGAAAATAAAACATGATAGCCAGAAAACGTGTAAAATGCCGATCCTGACTGGGTTGGCAAATCCGCTGTTTTCATTATGGAGAGCGGTCTGACATCCTACGGCTCTAGCAAGTCGAACAATGCCGTCGAACGGCAGAGGAATCTCGGACTTATTTTGGTGTTACTGTTTCGGCATTCTAATATATTTGTTCTCTGTCGGCCCTTCAACTTATTTTGGTGTTCAGTTTTCCAAATATTTCATTTTAGATGTACTGAAGATACATACATTGTCGAAATGGCTATATACAGCAATGAAATTAACCGTATTTCTGGTACTTTGTTGTTTTAGCTCTTTTCTATTCATTAATTTTCTGTGTAAAATGTACACCAATTTCTAAGTACAATATATTTTGAGATTTTTTACATAAACAATACCATATATGATATATTAATGTAACAAGGGACTTGACTCACTAAAATAATTAATACCAACCACAGTTGCTGCCATGGCAACAGCCAAATGTTGTATGGGTTTTTTGTTTAATTGTTTTCATAGCAAATGTAAATGTAGGCATGTACAATACCATTGGCGGTCATATGTATTCCCTAGTAACGGGGTCTCTTTTCCTCAAAATCCAAAGAGTGATTATACATTTTTATTCTTGACAATTTGGTTGCTTATATATGTATTGCTGAGTGTAAGTATTAATAAGGTCTTGGTTGAACTTGCATGATTAAAACTGGCCTTAGCAACTAAATGTTTCCATGTAAATATCTATTTTCAAGAGATCAATATAAATATTCTTACTGCCTAACATTTTGACCAAATGAAATCTATCTTATTATAAAAGATAAAAGGCATCTAGCATAAAACATGCACAAATAAAATAGTTTGTGGAAATCCCTAGCAACAATTGTGTGGTTACCATGGCAACAAAGAACATCACAGCATTTTATTACTAAATATATTGACAACATTCAAAAAATGCTGAAAAACTAATTAAAGTAATCACTGAAATGAGTTTTCTATCCAAGTACTACTTATAGTAACAAAGGCCAAATCAGTTCATGTACATTACTGTTAACTAGGAAGTTCACTGGGCTGTTATAAAGTTAACTAGTAGCTGTTTGATCTTCAGTAACTGTTACTGATATACGACTGTAATTACCCATAATTGATATTTTCAAGATTTACTCCATGTCTGAGTGAATGTCATAATAGATAGAAATAAAGAGAGATATGGGCTAAATTGCGATGAGGCAACAACCCTATAACAAGGTAATTCCAACATTAGTACAAAAAAAGGTCACCGCACAGCCTTTAAAAAAGAGCAGAAACCCACACTATAGTCCGTTTGACTTCTATAAATCTTCAGAACAAACTTCTTAAAAATCCAGTTTTCAAATCCACAATTTATTTTCTAGATGCATATCAATATATGATATATACGAACTCTGACAATTAACTTCAACATGTTTGGTCCATTATTAAAAAAGTTACCCATTATGTCTCTATGTTAATTATATTTTCTGAAGTGTAAAATGCTGGTAGGAGTGAATACAAATAACAGACTGTACCATGTGACATACGACATTGATATTTAAATATAAGGACATCAATAACAATTGACTATCACCTTAGTGGTCAGTTAATGGGTAGCCTTTTAATATTTAAATGTCATATGTCACATGGTACAATGACATATGCATTGAAAGCACATGTCTGTTATTTTGTTTTGATAGTTGGGCTCTTATGCTATTTGTACTCACTCCTCTCAGATTGTTACATTTCAGAAAATGTAATTAACATAGAGACCTAATGGTCAACTCTTTTAATAATGGACCAATTTGCTTTTAGTTAATTGCCAGAGTTCGTATATATATATCATATATTAATATGCATCTAGAAAATAAATTGTTAATTAGAAAACTCGATTTTTAAGAATTTGTTTCTGAAGATTTATAGAAGTCAAACGGACTATACAAGGCAAGCTCTTTCAGGCCCCCAATCTTTGAGCTATATTAGCAATATCCAATTTGACTAAAATCAACAATGAATGTGCCTGTTGTTGAACCAATCCATTACAGACGCTATATGACTCATGTATATATTTGATTTCCGTATTGGCTTCTTGTTTCCTTTCATGCGTAGCTTGTGTATAGTCGTGCTCTACAGAAACTAGTCTTATTTGTAGATTGAGGAGGATACACAGGATGAGAAAGTATAATAAAAACACAATAGCAAGTGTTGAACTTGAATATCGTCGTCGTTTGATGAAAGTTTAGACATTTAAAGTTCCTAGGCATATTAAATCAACATCGATAAGTTCATAACATAGAGATGTGGAAAGGTACGTTATAAAATTACCTTCATGTAACATCAGTCATAGATATTTAAAGTTGCTATGCATATTAAATCAACATCAATAAGTGCTTAACATATTTACCTCCATGTAACATCAGTCATATTAACATAGAGATGAGCAACGGTATGTTATAAAATAACAACCATATATCACCAATCATGTTGTATTATATATACCGGACAGTGTGTGAAAGGACATCACTAACATAACGCTATATCTTACAGTTTCATTCTGAATAGCAACAATCCTTGTGATATGCATGCATGCATGTTGGTAATGAACTCGCTATGAATATATGATCAGGAACTGTCTTTATTGTACGCTTAACAATTGTTACGGTTGGTAATTTTTTGGTTTAATTGGGTCTAATTCATACGAATTTTATTTCGTATCACACGCTGCACTCGAAGCTTGCTTTAAATACATTATTTTTGTTGAATTACTAGAAAATATATAATTTGCTGTATGAAGCAGTTTTAGAGATCATCAAGAATGTAAGAACATACTTTTTATCTATATTATACTTCAATAGTACTTGTATGTCAGTATATTGTAAGAAGGATAATGTACAGAGGGGGAAGTGTGGTTTGTTTTACAAAATTAATCATTTCCACGTTTGCTCTGTCGCGGAAAACACGACGTTATCAATCACAAAGGTAAACTGATAGTTTTCATCCGTGGTGGTTTCATCTCGAGAAGGATTACCTTTTAGAATTGCAATGCATATGTGTATTTTTACCACAATATAGTGTGGAAAACGTGGTGAAAAAGATTAATATATGTGTTTTGAACACGATATAGCGTGGAAATCATCGTGGAGAAGATTAATATATATGTTGAACATATTTTTACAATTTTTAACTGTTTATATATGTACATTAACAAAATAATTCCTTAAATTTATAGTTTTTGGAATGCAAAATATTCCTAAAATTATATACACGAAAGTATTTATAGTGTGCATTTTCATAAACGTCGTAGATGACATATAATTACATACCTTAGTGGACGATAATGACATCTCTCCAGTCATAAACATGATCACTGATTACAAAAGTCAGATCACGTATACTATTTGACGTCGAATACTATATTAATATGTATGCACAGCTTGAAATACTTGTATAAGTATTCTAAAAGAACGTATCATCATGAATCACTTAAGCATAGCATGAGTGCCGACGAGTAGAACAATCTCAATTATCACTGGTAGACTCATATATAACGATTTTATACACGATCTCAAAATAATGTCGTTGTGGGTGCATTTGACAATGAGCAGGGAAATGCAATCGGCGTTCCCCTGTAGAAGGTTGACATCAAGTGTACAAATTTTAACGTTTCTCAGTCTTGTTTTGAGGGACAGTCGTTGCCGTGATCGTATTTTAGTTGGATTTAAAATTACAACCTGTGCAATCAGGTCCTTTCACCACTAAATTTGTGAGTTCGAATGTCGATCAGGTCGAGGTTTACATTATGTGATAAAGTTATAAAGCTTGTCAGTGACTTGCGACAAGTCGGTGGTTTTCATCTGGTCTTCCGGTTTCTTCCACTAATAAAGCTGACCGTCACGATTAAGCTGAAATATTGTTGAAAGTGGCGTTAAACACCATCAACCAAACAAACACACACTCCAGTCATAAACACTAGCACTGATTACAAAAAGTCAGACCACGTATACTATTTGACGTCGAATACTCTATTGATATGTATGCACAGCGTGAGATACCTGTACACGTATTCAAACATAACGTCTTCAACAATATCAACAAGAGGCTGTTGAGCTAGTAACTGCGGTAAAGTCACTTAGGTACGTGTATATCCATGAACATTGATATAATTTTACCACCATGAATCACTTCAGCATAGTCTGAGTGCCGACGAGTAGAACAATCTCTGTGATCACTGGTAGATTCATAAATAACGATTCTATATCCGAACTGACAAGAAACACCGATGTTTTGTGGATGTCTTTTTGGGTGCTGCATTTTGACAATTTGTAGGGAGATACATTCGGCATCACCCTGCAGAATGTATCTCCTTCAAGGTTACAAATTTGAACGTTTCTCAGTCTTGCTTGGAGGGGCCATCGTTGCCGTGATAACATTGTAGTTGGAATTACAACCACTACCTGTGCAATCATTGTCTGTTACCACTGATGTTGTGAGTTCGAATCTCGGTCGTTGCGAGGTGTACAACATTATGTGATAAAGTTTGTCAGTGACTTGCGACAGATGGATTGTTTTCTCCGGGTACTCCGGTTTACTCCACCAATAAAACTAACAGCCAACGATATAAATTAAATATTGTTGAAACAGTCTTATTTTGCTAAGATCTATTTTTTCATACCCTGGCCCGTATTGTCACGTGGATAGCGTTTATATATTTTCGACATCACCAGTAATGGATTCAACAAATACCCTTCCGGAGCACCTGAGTTCACCCATGGTTTTTAGTAAGTTTCTAGTTAATCGGTCTTTAGTTTTATGTGTATGGTTTATAGATCGTTACTTGTCTTTTTGTACTTTTTCGCTTGGCCATTGTATTGCCTGTTCTTCTTCGAATACGTATTTTGATTACCCCTTTGATACTTTCAAACCTACACTGATGAAACAATATTCGGTCAATATTATTTTACAGGTCAATGAAAACTCATATTCACTTCTACAAAAGTCTGTAATTGTATGATATTCAAACAACTTTAACATTTATATGAAAACAGAAGTAAAATAATACCAAAAGGTAAAGTATTATGCAGCGCGAATCAACACATACACAGGTAAACATGACCATCAATACAGTAGTAGAATTAAACCTCCCATTTACTGCATTGTTCTCGGAGAGTAGAGCTCGTTGTCGAATCATATAAAAACAATGTTTTGTCTTTGTTTTTAATGTCATGATTCTGATATCATGTTTTTAAAGTCATATGTTAATGCAATTGTTAATGCCATGTTTTAATGTCATGTTTTAGAGTAAGTTTTTAATGTCAGGTTTTAATGCCATGTTTTAAATGTCAGGTTTTTAATTCATGTTTTTAATTTCAGGTATATCAGTACATTGTTGATCAATGTAATAATTGCATCTCTAAAAGAAGGACATAACAAATTATTTAATAAACATCACAAACAAATTATTAGACAAAAAAACAATCGTTAAGATAAGAAATTGAATATGTCACGTCTGTCAAATACAAACGATTATAAATACAATAGAACTTTGTTAATAGGTTACAGGAATGGTGTGAAGCTCTGTACACATGCAGTGTCATGGTATATCGACATATTACAAAACAACGTTGGTGCATTACCTTTCATCAATTTAAAACGATATTGTAAAATGCATATCTAATTAAATAGATATACAATTCGAAAATATGTTCTACCAACACAATGTTGTTCATTCGATAAATATATAAAAACCTTGCCAGATTTAGATAAAGAAATGTCCTCAATTATTCCACTTGTGAGGCTTCTCTCAATTCCCCACATTCAAGACTGGGCAACGATTGAAGTGTGGTTAGTCAATTTCAATAAAGTCAAAGATGATGAGGGGTGTTCAAAATTCTGCGATATCCTAAAATGGAGTGCAACTGTGTGTAAGGAAAATTACCGAAGGGTTGCTTAGAAAGTACAGTATGTTAGGACGGCATAAATGTGAAAGTCCAATTCCAGTATTACAAATAGTACACGCCTTGGACGGAGGCCCCCTAAATTTTGAGGCCCTAGGCTTCAGCCTGTCGAGCCTTTAGGTAAATCTGGCACTCTATAAACCCACTGTAGCATCCATTTCTCTTATTTTTCTGCATGAAATTATATGGTCTTACTGTTCTTTGGTATCAGTATTATGATATTATTAGTTCGAACTTGTCTCCTTGACAACTATTACTATGACTACACCTTGCCATATAATCCGGTAGGTAGGAAAATATATGTCGTTACATTTATTTACTTGCATGATTGTTTGGAATTTTCTACTTACTTATATCTGTTAATTTTAATTATTGAACATAATATAATAATGGAGTAAAATTTTTGTTAAAGGCCAAATAATTTAATTTGTAATTTGATGTGAATACTGGAATCTGATTGAATAATCCACCCGGATAAAAAAATGTTTATATGTGATAGCATGGGTTGGTATTGTGTCGTCAGCAATATATTCGTTCGCCAAAGACAAATTGAAATGGTCCCATGAAATAATCGTAATTAAAATCGAGGAATCGTTAAATTTTGTTTTAAGAAATGAATTATAACGAATATTTTAAATTTTTGAACAGATTAACCTGGTTTGGAACAGCCTAAGCTACGCGGTTTATGAAACATAAGCTGCACCAAACCAGGTTATGTCGTATAACATGTTCAAAAATTAAAAATATTCCTTAAATAAACAAATTTTTGAGCAACATCATTGCGAGAATAAGTTCCATTCGATGAGATAATGATGAGGTCTGCTTTGAACATTAATTTGGATCTTTATATTACAGTCGAATGATTGACACGTTGCTCCAATCGGACACATACCTGATACAGAACAAACAACGAAGAAAACGTAGATATTCAATTTAGTGCACACAATGCAGTTATGGACTAGCCATCATGAGTTAAACGTTCAACATAGAAAGGACAGAAAGCTGAATAAATGAGAACTTTTGGGAATAAGAAAATCAGGTTAGCAAAAAATCGGCTAAGGTCATCTATTTCCTCTAGGAAAGAGAACCTAGATTTAATTAGATTTAATAATAATTACATGATTGAGGAACTGTAGCTTTGGATAATAAATATATGTAATAAACCATGTTAGTGTCATATATAATGAGGGCCTGGGTGGCTCAATGAGGTATTAAATATATTATATAAATACTACTACAACCGCGATAAATGCCTGTAAAAACCTTGTTTGACGTTGGTGAAAAAGGAGGTATTTTTTTTATTTTCGTTAGATACGTTTGTTACCGAACAAGGGAGAGCACTCTATATATTTTCTCAACGTAAACAAATATTGACACGATGGAAAGAGATGAGAAAAAGGGGCAAACATCGTAAAAGGTGTAAAATTTTGTTATTGTAGAATCTATCACAAGTTTGTTAACTTTATTATATTGATCCTCTTTAAAGCTGTAAAATGAAAATCTTGTTTTATTTTATTACGTGGCATTTTAGTCCTGTGATACGGTTCGCAAATTAATGCGCCAAAACTACACAAAAAGTAAACAAACATGTACACGGTAGAAAGGGGTGAGAAAAAGAGTCAAACACCGTAAAAGGTGCAAGATAGTAAAATTTGTGACACCCTCAGGTAAGATTTAAATCGTATCAGACTCGGACAAGCCTCGTCCGATGCGATTTAAATCTTACCTTCGGGTGTCACATATTTTACTATCTTGCACCTCTCCCGGTGTTAGACTCTATATGTCCCTTGAAAAAGAAATTTACTTTATTTGTATTTTCTTAAAGAATAAGTTAATCAAATATTTTATAACAAGATTGCAAAATTTGAAATCAGATACATATATTCAAATACATTTTTGTATATAATAACCACTTTAAAATTAAAAAGAAACGGTAAGTAACGTAACACTGCTGTTAAAATGACGTCATAAAATAACGTCAGTAATAATACCGCACACGACGTTACGATTATACACGAAACGTCGCAGCCAAAAGGTTAAACAGTAACACGACGGGTGCAGAAGTTGCTAGTCCTTCTGAAACATCTGTGTTCATCCGTGGTTTTAATAGTGCCCTCATCTTTATTTGTAGATCGTTATTTTTCCTTTTGTCCTTTTTTCTTTTGGCCATTGTGTTCTCATTCCTTCTTCGGTGTACGTACCTTTAGTATTCCTTGTGTATCTTCAAAATCTTCTTGTCAGCCCTTCTTCGGTGTAATCCCCCTGATTACTCCTTTTGTATCTTCAAACTCTTCTTGTATGTCCTTCTTCGGTGTACGGTCCATGGTTACTCCTTTTTTATCTTCAAACTCTTCTTGTATGTCCTTCTTCGGTGTAAGGCCTCTGGTTACTCTTTTAGTATCTTCAAACTCTTCTTGTATGTCCTTCTTCTGTGTACGGCTCCTGATTACTCCTTTTTTGTATCTTCAAACTCTTCTTGTATGTCCTTCTTCGGTGTACGGTCCATGGTTACTCCTTTGTATCTCCAAACTCTTCTTGTATGTCCTTCGTCGCTGTACGGTCCCTGATTACTACTTTGTGTATTTTCAAACTCTTCTTGTATGTCCTTCTTCGGTGTACGGTCCCTGGTTACTCCTTTTGTATCTTCAAACTCTTCTTGTATGTCCTTCTTCGGTGTACGGTCCCTGATTATCGTTTATAACACAATTTAGAGATTGCCTTGCTTTATTGAAAGAAAACTTGTTTTACAACAATATGATATTTTTATTCAAAATGCGTGTATGCATTCTGACCTCAGAAGCCCAAGCTTTTTCATATTAACATTTCGTTTATAATTAAAATAATTTCAAATAATATAATATAATTGATCAGAATCAGACTTAATTGAATTTACCTACAGAAAGAAAGCATCACTCAGTTTGGATGTGGATTGGGTAAATATCTTTCTTTTTTAAATTGAGTACGACTTGAACATGTTGAATATTGAATAATTAATTTCTTGATAAATATAACCTATTACTATATGAATTCAAATAATGTCTTTTTCTGATTGGCTGACGTCTCTAGTAGCGATCTTTATAAAACAATATAATCACTTCGTGGTTTTGTTTACCTTGTTGGAATGTTATAATAACCTGGTGTCACGTCACGCCAGGTGAATATAACATTCCAACAAAGTAAACAAACGAAAATGTCGTGTTGAAAAGCTTATTGTAAGGGTGAAAGAAACATATAAAATGTGTCATATAATAAAACATTTAATGACTTTCAATTCGGTGGATACCAGGATTTATTAACCCAAGAATAATATATTGACATCGGCCCTAAGGGGCTTCGGTAAATATAATATTCTTGGGTTAATGAATCCTTGTATCCACCTCATTAAAAGTCATTAATTGTATATTATTATACTTTGTGTAAGTTTCTGTAGTGATATTTGGTACTGTAAGATCTTTGCATATTACCTGGACAATTAGACACTCAGTATAATGATGATATTAATGTGTTCTTATCCATGTAATACGCCAAGATATTACCTGGACAAGACCACATTATTATATAAATGTTAAATTTACTCTTCCACATATGTATAACAGCTTGAATATTTCCGAAACGTAAGTGGAAATTTTATTATACCAGAAGATGCAATTGTATCTCCACTTCCTAATGACGTAGTAGACTGTCTCTATCAGAGGTAACGTATAATTATAATGTAAAAGTTTTTTTTTTCTTTTTCAGAGGTAACGTATAATTATGACGTATTTTAACATGACCTCCTTCTTTCCCTTTGCTAACAAACGAGCGAGTTATCCATTCGGTATAATCTCATCAGCACATGCGCAGGTGAAGGTGACCGAATATTCCATTGGCAACATAAATTGTAACCCGAATATTGCCGATAGAGGGAGCAGTAGTATTCGAGTTACATAAATTGTGTGCGAAATTTTCCGCAAGCGTAAATATCAATTAATACCGTTTTCTAATCAAAGCACATTACCGTAGTTGTACTCTTAGACATATCAGATTCGAAATAAATCAAGGAAGCCAGAATGTATTTTGAGTTTTAACCTGGATTGGTGGATATAATACATGTTTTCCCTCGCTTCTGGCTAGGGATTAAATACTAATATCCGCCAATCCATGTTAAAGCTCCCAACACATTCTGGCTTCCATGATTTATTATCTTAAATAGACGGTCTCTGTCGAAGGTAACGTATACTTATGATATATTATAATGTCTCTATCAAAGGTAACGTATGCTTGTGATGTAATAGACTGTCTCTATCAGAAGTAACGTATAACTATGGGGAGTTGTGTGAGACCAAACGAACAAATAAGTGTGTTGTACCGGCTACAAATCACGTAGTCTTTTTCGAAATCTAGGAAAGGGTTTTTAATCGTATGGAAAACATGAAACTCTCTTTTTTAGCAACATTCTCAAACATGTTACACACAATGGTCCATGGTCAGACTTACCATACTATAACCTGATATCCTAACGTCGACATGAATCCCCCGGACGTGTTGAGCAGCACTGTAGGCCTTAGCACTTGGAATCTATACCAGTTCCCAGCACTGAATTGGTGACTGCGAATACAATGTATTGTAATAAAAACAACGCATCCTTTTTGCTACAATCATTTCAACACAAACATTTATCGAGGGAAAGGTGGCTCAGTGAGTTAGATAGTTGGATTACCTAGCAACTCATACAAGCTTATCACCAATACGACGTGGGTTCGCGCCCGGCTTTGTAAATTACAAAAAAGGTGTACTCGAGTCGCAGCGCAAGAGATAAAGCTTCCCAGTTGCTTGCCCATGGTCGGTAGTTCCCTCCGGGTACTCCGATTTCTTCCACCACTAAAACTGACCGGCATGATGTAGATAAAATCTAGCTAAAAGTGGCGTATAACACAATAAATCAAATAATCAAATCAAACATTTACCGATGATATAACCGTACAAGAATACTTACTCTGCTGGCGCACCGTGGTTAGACGTAGATTCTTAGTGATGGTAAGTGTTGTTCAATGTATCGAATTATAGGTCGTGATGCTTTTGTTTCCGTTTGGTGATGTTTTCTGCTGTTCTATTCGTTCTTAACCAATCTTGTTTGCACGGGCGTCGTGCTTTATTTAGGTTATTTGTATGTATCTATGTTTATTGTTGTACATGATATTCGTATTGATTAACAGGCGCCATTAGTAGAGTAGGACATGCTTACCCTTCTGGGACAGCTCAGTGTAATTCGGTGTTTGATAGGGTTGTTGTGCCACGTCCCTTGCTTCTCTGTAGCTGTTATATGTATACTATTTCGTCTTACGGCTTGTTAATCCCCTTTGGTGTCATCAAACATAATTTTCATATTATTAAAGCACTAAATATGCTTGCAATGAAGATGTCACTAGTGGAGCAGGAACTGCTTACCCTTCCGGAGCACCTGAGTTCACCTGCTGATTTAAGATTAATTCAAGATTTATTAGCAACCTCAGACACACACAGGTTTACAAGAGGACAATATACATGTATAATACATTAAAATGGCAAAACAGGACATATTACATATATATAAATAACGTCTGAAAAACCAGTCAACGATGAATCTTACGGGATGTTGGATCGCTACGGTATAACGATACTATGCAAGTAAAATAAAATTCGGTGACAAGGTCTTAAGTTTTCTAATGCAGAAGCTTTCCCTTTCTTGTCTGTTTTTATCATCCCACTTGGGGTTATGGTCAATTATGGTGACCTTCAGTTTGCCGAAAGAATCATGGTGGCCCGTCGATCTGAGATGTGTGCTGAGTGGAAGGTCAGGTTTGCAATTTGCATCACTTCTATGGCCATTCAGGCGTTTACTAAGTTGTTGTTTAGTTTCTCCGATGTATTGAAGGCTACAAATTGCACATTCCAGGAGACAGATAATATTTTCTGTCTTGCAGTTGGCATTGCAATATATGACGAATTTTTCTCCTGTATGTGTGCTGCTGAATTTGTGTGTGCATTGGATGTTTTTGAACGTCATAAATCGTCTCGAATCACATTTTTGACACTGACCATTGTAAGCAGATCGAGGTGAGACGTCAGCTCTCACCAAGATATCTTTCAAACTTTTGGGTTTCCTGAAAGCCAGGACAGGTGGTTCCTTGAAGATTGTGCACAATTCTGGGTGATACTCCTATCCATATCCTAAAGGTGATAATCCTACCAATATCATAAAGGTGATACTGCTATCTATATCCTCAAGGTTATACTCCTATCTATATCCTAAAGGTGACAATCCTATCTATATCCTAAAGGTGATACTCCCATCTTCATCCTAAATGTAATTTTCCTATCTACATCCTAAAGGTAAAGGTCATATTCCTATCTATATCCTTAAGGTGATACTTCTATCCATATTTTAAATGTTAAACACATATTCATATAATAAATGTGTTGCACATATCCAAATCCTAAAGGTATTTCTCCCACCCAAAACCTAAAGTGATACTTATATCAATACCCTAATGTTGATGATGCTACACATATCCTAAAGGCAATACTCCTACCCATAACCTAAAGTAATAATCCTACTCATATTCTAAATTTGATATGATAAAGATGATACTCTTATCTTGATAGTAAAGGTAATACTTCTACCCAGATCATAAAGGTGATACTCCTATATATATCTTAAATGTGATACTCCTATCTATATCCTAAAAGTAATGTTCCTATCTATATCCTAAAGGTGATACACTGATACTCCCATCTATATGCCAAAGGTGATACACTGATACTCCTATCTATTCCCTCAAGCTGATACCCCTATCTTTATCCTAATGGTAATACTACTATCTATATCCTTAAGGTCATAATCCTATCTATATCTTTAAGGCAATACTGCTATCTATATCCTAAAGGTGATAATCCTATCCATACCCTAAAGGTGATATTCGTATCTATGTCCTAGCGTAATACTCCTGTCTGTATCCTAAAGGTGGTATTCCTACCATGTCATAAATATAATACACCTATCCATAAGCTAAAGGGGATACCCCAACCTATATCCTAAAGGTGATACTCCAATCAATATCATAAAGGTGATATTCATATCTATATTCTAAAGGTGATACTCCTATCCATACCCTAAAGGTGATTAACTTGCCAATATCGTAAAGGTGATACTGCTATCTATATCCTCAAAGTGATAATCATATTTATATCCTAAAGGTGATACTCCAATCTTCATCCTAAAAGTGATAATTCTATCCATATCCGAAAGGTGATATTCGTATATATAGCCTAAAGGTGATACTCCTTTCCATATACTAAAGTGATTTTCCTATCTATATTCAAAAGATGATCTTGCTATCTATATCCTAAAGGTGATACTCTTATCTATACCCTTAAGGTGATACTCCTATCCATATTGTAAAGATTATACTTATATCTTTATCATAAAGGTGATAATCCTATCCATATCCTAAAGATGATATTAGTATCTATGTCCTAGCGGAAATACTCCTATCTGTATCCTAAAGATGATACTCCTATCCATATCCTAAAGGTGATATTTGTATCTATATTCTAAAGGTGATACTCATATCTATATCATAAAGGTCTTGCGCATATCTATATCCTAAAGGTGATACTATTATCTATACCCTTAAGGTGATATTCCTATCCATATTGTAAAGGTTATACTTATATCTTTATCATAAAGGTGATAATCCTATCCATATCCTAAAGATGATATTCGTATCTATGTCCTAGCGGAAATACTCCTATCTGTATCCTAAAGGTGATACTCCTATCCATATCCTAAATGTGATATTCGTATCTATATTCTAAAGGTGATACTCCTATATATATTCTAAAGGTGATACTCATATCTATATCATAAAGGTGATACTCCTATTGATATTCTAAAGGTAGTACGCCATATCTATATTCTAAAGGTAGTACGCCATATCTATATCCTAAAGGTGATACCACTACACATAACCTTAAGTAATACTCCTATCCATATTCTTAAGGTTATGCTCCTATTCATATCATAAAGGTGATACTTCTATCTTTATCCTGAAGGTAATACTCATATCCATATCCTAGAAGATATACTCCTATCTATATCTTAAAAGTGATTCCCATGCCCATATCCTAAAGATGATACTCCTTTCTACATCCTAATGGTAGTACTCCTATCCATATCCGAAAGGTGAAACTCGTATCTATATTCTAAAGGTGATGCTCCTATCCATATCCTAAGGTGATACTCCTATCTATATCCTAAAAGTGGTACTCACATCACTATCTTAAAGGTAATACTCCTCTCTACATCTTAAAGGTGATATTCCTATTTATATCATAAAGATGATACTGCTATCTGTATCCTAAAGGTGATACTCTTATCTATACCATTAAGGTGATACTCCTATCTATAACTTCAAGGGGATATTCCTATCTATATCATAAAAGTGACACGCATACCATTATGCAAAAGGTGATATTTCTATATATATTCTAAAGGCTATACTCATATTCATATCATAAATGTGTTGCACATATCCAAATCCTAAAGGTATTACTCCCACCCAAAACCTAAAGAAATACTACATCCTAGGCATATCTTAAAGGCAATACTCCTACCAATAACCTAAAGTAATACTCCTATCCATATTCTAACGGTCATGCTCCTATTCATATCCTAAAGGTGATACTCCTATCTATATCATTAAGGTAAAATTCCTATCCATATCGTTGCGCATATCCATATCCTATAGGTAATACTCCAACCCATAACCTGAAATGATACTAATATATATTTTATGAAATGAATATGAGTATAACTTTTATAATATGGATAAGAGTATTACCGTTAGGATATAGATATGGGTATCATCTTTAGAATATTGACACGAGTATCACTTTATGCTATGTGTAAGAGTATCACCTTAAGGATACATATAGGAATATCACCTTTAGGTTTAGCCTATAGATAGGTGCATTACCTTTAGGATATCGATAAAAGTATCACTTTTAGGGTATGGATTGGAGTATCACCTTTAGGATATATAGGGAAGTATCACCTATATAATACGGATAGTAGTATAACCTCTAGGATATATATCAGCTTTAGGATATGGGTAGGAATATCACCTTTATTATGTAGATAGGAGTGTCATCTTTATCATATAGATTGGGATATCACATTTAGGATATAGATAGATGCATCACCTTAATGATATGGATAGGAATATTACCTTTAGGATATAGATAGGAGTATAAACTTAAGGATATAGATAGGAGTATCACCTTTAGGATATGGGTAGGAATATCACATTTATTATGCAGATAGGAGTGTCATCTTTATGATATAGATTGGGATATCACATTTAGGACATGGGTATGGTATCACCTTTAGGGTATGAATAGGAATATATCCGTTAGGATATGGATAGGAATATCACCTTTAGCATATAGATAGGAGTATAACCTTTAAGATATGAGTAAGACTATCACCTTTAGGATATAAATAGGAGTTATATCTTTAGAGTATGGATAGTATAAAGGTATAGATAGGAGTATCACCTTTAGTATATAGATAGGAAAATCACGTAAAAGACATGGATAGGAGTATCACCATTAGGATATTGATAGGAGTATCACCTTTAGGATATAGACAAGTGCATCACCTTTAAGATATTGATAAGAGGATCACCTTTAGGGTATATACAAGTGTATCACTTTTACGAGATAGATAGGAGTATCAGCTGTTGGATATGGATAGGTAATTACTTTAGGTTATGGGTAGGAGTATCATTTTAAGGATATGGGTAGGATTTTACCTTGTGGATATAAGAAGGAGCATCACTTTTCGGATATAGATATGGGTATTACTTTAGGCTATGGATAGGAGTTTTATCCTTAGGATATGGATAGGAGTATATCCTTTAGAATATGGATAGGAGTATTACTTTAGGTTATTGGTAGGATTATTACCTTTATGATATGGATATGAGTATATCCTTTAGAAAATGGATAGGCGTATTACCTTTAGAATATAGATAGGAGTATTACCTTTAGGATATGGATAGGAATATTATTTTATGTAATGTGTAGTATTACATTTAGGATAAGGGTATGATTATCACCTTTAAGAAATATATATTAGTATCATTTCAGGCTCTTGGTAGGAGTGTTACCTTCAGGATATGGATATGCGCAACACTTTTATGAAATGAATATGAGTATAACCTTAAGGATATGGGTAGGAGTATCACTGTTAGGTTATGGATAGGAGAATCACCTTTAGAATATAGACAAGTGTATCACCTTTAAGATATAGAGAGGAGTATCAACTTTTGGATATACATAGGAGTATTACTTTTAGGATATGGGTAGGAATATCACCTTTATAATGTAGATAGGAGTGTCATATTTATCACATAGATTGGGATATCACCTTTAGCATATAGATATGAGTATAACTTTTAGAATATGGATTAGTGTATTTAGAATATAGATAGGACTATTACCTTTAGTGTATGGATAGGAGTTTTATCTTTAGAATATGGATAGTATAAAGGTATAGATAGGAGTATCACCTTTAGTATATAGAAAAGAAAATCACCTTAAAGACATGGATAGGAGTATCAACTTTTGGATATAGATAGGAGTTATAATTTATGGTATGGGTAGGAGTTTACCTTAGGATATAGGGAGGAGTATCACCTTTGGGATATATATATATGACTATTACTTTGGACTATGAGTAGGAGTATTATCGTTAGGATATGGAAATACGCAATAATGATTTGGATAGGAGTAGAACCTTTCGAATATGATAGGAATATCACATTTGGGATATAGATATGAGTATCACCTTAGGCTATGCACAGGAGTATTACCTGTAGGATATGGATATGCACAACATTCTTATGATATGGATATCAGTATAACCTTTAGAATATGGATTAGTGTATTCACTTTGGGATATTGATATGAGTGAGTGTCATCTTTAGAATATGAATAGTAGTATCACATTTAAGGGTACAGATAGGAGTATCACATTTAGGTTATGCATATGAGTAACACTTTTAGGGTATAGATAGGAGTATATCCGTTAAGATATGGATAGGAATATCACCTTTAGGATATAGATAGGAGTATCACCTTTAGGATATGGGTAAGAGTATCACCTTTAGCATACATATAGGAGTATCATCTTTAGAATATGGGTAGGAGTATCACCTTTAGGATATATATAGGAGTATCACCATTAGGATATTGATAGCAGTCTCACCTTTAGGATATAGACAAGTGTATCCCCTTTAAGATATAGAGAGGAGTATCAACTTTTGGATATAGATAGGAGTTATACTTTATGGTATGGGTAGGAGTTTACCTTAGGATATAGGGAGGAGTATCACCTTTGGGATATATATATGACAATTACTTTAGGCTATGAGTAGAAGTATTATCGTTAGGATATGAAAATAAGCAATAATGATTTGGATAGGAGTAGAACCTTTCGAATATGATAGGAGTATGACCTTTGGGATATATATATATATGAGTATCACCTTAGGTTATGCACATGAGTACTACCTGTAGGATATGGATATGCACAACACCCTAATGATATGGATATGATAATAACCTTTAGAATATGGATTAGTGTATTCCCGTTGGGATATAGATATGAGTGTCATCTTTAGAATATGAATAGTAGTATCACCTTTAGGGTACAGATATGAGTATCAAATTTAGGTTATGAATATGAGTAACACTTTAAGGGTATAGATAGGAGTATATCCGTTAAGATATGGATAGGAATATCACCTTTAGGATATAGATAGGAGTATCACCTTTAGGATATGGGTAAGAGTATCACCTTTAGCATACAGATAGGAGTATCATCTTTAGAATATGGATAGGAGTACCACATTTAGAATATGGATATAAGCATCACCGTTAAGATAAGGATATTTGTGTCACATTTAGGATATGGATTGGAGTAACGCTTTTATGATATAGATAAGGAAATCACCTTAAAGACATAGGAGTATCTCCTTTAATATATTTTTAAGAGGATCACCTGTAGGGTATAGACAAGTGTATCACTTTTACGAGATAGATAGGAGTATCAGCTGTTGGATATGGATAGGTAATTACTTTAGGTTATTTGGTAGGAGTATCATTTTAAGGATATGGGTAGGATTTTACCTTTTGGATATAAGAAGGAGCATCACCTGTCGGATATAGATATGAGTATTACTTTAGGCTATGGGTAGGGGTTTTATCCTTAGGATATGGATAGGAGTATATCCTTTAGAATATGGAAAGGAGTATTACTGTAGGTTATTGGTAGGAGTATTACCTTGATGATATGGATATGAGTATATCCTTTAGAAAATTGATAGCCGTATTACCTTTAGAATATAGATAGGAGTATTACCATTAGGATATGGATAGGAGTATTATTTTATATAATGTGTAGTATTACATTTAGGATAAGGGTATGAGTATCACCTTTAGGAAATATATATTAGTATCATTTCAGGCTATGGGTAGGAGTGTTACCTTCAGGATGTGGATATGCGCAACACTTTTATGAAATGAATATGAGTATAACCTTAAGGATATGGATAGGAATATCACCTTTATGATATAGATAGGCGTATCACCTTCAGGAAATGGGTAGGAGTATCACTTTTAGGATATAAGTAAGATTATCACCTTTATGATATAGATAGGGTTATCCCTTTTAGAATAAAGATAGGAGTATCAACTTCAGGATATGGGTAGGAGTATCACCGTTAGGTTATGGATAGGATAATGACCTTTAGGATATAGACAAGTGTATCACCTTTAAGATATAGAGAGGAGTATCAACTTTTGGATATACATAGGAGTATTACTTTTAGTGATATGGGTAGGAATATCACCTTTATTATGTAGATAGGAGTGTCATCTTTATCACATAGATTGCGATATCACCTTTAGCATATACATATGAGTATAACCTTTAGAATATGGATAGCTATATGGATAGGAGTATCACCTTAGGACATAGATAGGAAGATCACCTTTAGGATATGGGTATGAGTATCACTTTTAGGATAGAGATAGGGGTATCCTATTTAGGTTATTGATAGGAGTATCACCTTTATGATATAGATAGGAGTAACAACTTAGGATATGGGTAGGAGTATCACCTTACGATATGGATAGGAGGATCACCTTATGCTATGGACAGGAGCATCACGGTTATGATATGTGTAGGAGCATAACCTTTAGGATATAAATCGGAGCATAACCTTTATAATATGGATAGGAGTATTACTTTAGGCTATGGGTAGGATTATTGCCTTTAGGACATGGGTAGCAGTATCACGTTTAGGATATAGATAGGAGTATCACCTTTAGGATATGGGTAGGAGTATCACATTTAGGATATAGATGATTATGACTTTAGGGTATGGATAGGAGAATAGGAGAATGACCTTTATAATATGGATATGTGTATTACCTTTAGCATATAGATATGAGTATAACTTTTAGAATATGGATAGGAGTATTACATTCTGCTATAGGTAGGAGAATTAGCTTTAGGGTATGGGTAGGAGTATCAGCTTTAGGATATAGATGTGAGTATCACTTTAAGCTATGGGTGGGATAATTACCTTTAGCATATCGATATGCGCAACACCTTTATAATTTGGATATGAGTGTAACCTTTAGAATATGGATTAGTGTATTACTTTAGAATATAGATAGGACTATTACCTTTAGGATATGGATAGGAGATTTACTTTAGGTAAGGGTAGGATTATTACCTTGAGGATACGGGTAAGAGTATCACCTTTAGGATATGGAAAGGAGTATCACCTTTAGAATATGGATAGCAATATGGGTAGGAGTATCACCTTTATGATATAGATCGAAATATCACCTTTAGGATATGTGTATGAGTAGCACTTTTATGATGCAGATAGGAGTATCCCGTTTAGGTCATAGATAGGAGTATCACGTTTAGATTATAGATAGGAGTATCACCTTAGGATATGGGTAGGAGTATCACATTACGATATGGATAGCGCGGGTGTGTTAAGGCTGTTTCACGTCGATTTGTTTCATACGAGTTGCTCCCCTTTGTAATAGTTTATGTCATGACGTTGCACCCATGGAAACGTACTCTTCATGGGTGAACTGTCCGAAGAAAAAATGTGTTTCTGCAGATCTAATGCACTTATTCCTTGTTCGTTTTGTGACAGTAAGATTAACAAATATATCTATTGACTATACAGATTGTGAATATATCGTCATTTTGAATACGTCGATTATAATATATGATTTTCAGACTTGTCAGTCTTGCTAAGCTCCAACCCTTCAATGCCCATATTTGGAAATCGTCATCGCCACAAAGCTTGTTTGTTGACAAATTATACGAGAATGATACACGCACATGTTTACCATCAATATGATACCTATGTAGCAGAATTTCACAAAAAAAGGAAAATATACCCATCGTCAGTTGAAGACAAAATATGCTGAGAGGTAAATCTTAGTTTTAAATTAATAATGACAATCTCCTGAAGCACAAAAAAAGAGGGGGTGTTGTCGTACTTACCGAACTTGAAGAAAGCACATGGAGAATAAAAATAGAATACTTAAGCCTAGTACTCTATCTTGTTAATACCGACATTTTCGTGATTTTTCTTGTAAAGATCGAGATGTTTGATGATGCAGTATCTATGTTTGCCACAGACACAAGTTAATCAGACCCCCCCCCCTCCTTTGTTTTGCAAGTTGTTGAACACAATTTATACAATAGGGAAATAATCAATGTAATGACTAATTTTTTTTCAAGTTTTGATGAAAACCATTAAAAGTGTTTGAATCTTTATACAAAATATATCTTGATGGGTTGGGGTCCTGTTTATTTTTATAATTTACATTTGTTTTCTTTACAATCTCCATAACACCTTGGCATGGAAATGCAAATTGTCAATTCTGAATACTTGTGTAGGACCAAATCCCAATGTGTAATAATGGACAACCAAAAAGTATTTATGTATTATCAGAGAATTACACCCCTTTTCAAAGGGTTTTTTTCCTAAAAAAAAAACCTGTCAAGTGACTGGGGAGGATAAACCTGTCAAGTGACTGGGGAGGATAAGCATTTAAATATCTGAAATTTGTTTTGGTCAACATTAATTTACACATAACAGATTTGATGAAATAAACAATGGCCAAAAACTAATCTGACACAAGTTAATTATTCTCTAAATCCAGTTTGTCTTTTTAATAGCTAACACAATTCATGGTTCACACAGTAAATACAAAAAATGTACATAAAACCATAAAACCAAAAACTGAAATGAAACTATTATCTACATTGTAATTTAAATCCAAGTTTTAATTAAAGGTGGGTGATCTGGTTGTGCTACAATATCACATTTTGATCAAAGAAATTTGTATTGAGACATATTAGGACAGATGCTTAATTCCTTGTAATATATTGTAGTTTATTTGGTTATGCCAAAACATGTTGAGTAAATTAAACCTTTACATAATTAAGCATGTATTTAAGCATTGATACCAGTATTTATTTTTTGTTCTTATAAGACATACCTGGTTATGTATACATTGTACACTGTACTGTTTTATCCTGCAATTGTGTGATTTTGAGTACTAATATAGAGGTCAAATAAACTTCAGTGTTATTTAGTCCTTGTATGTTTTGACAATATATTTTGTAGGCATATATACAGCATATATCAGCATTTTCATTGGATTTAGTTCAGTAGCTGAGTATCATGTTAACTGTCTCTGCACTGAGCTAAGTTCATTGTTATGCATTCAATCATCTTGGTGATATATTAAGGGTATGATAAATGGACATCAAGCCATGATCAAGATAAAATGCAAAACATGCTATACATGTACATATTGATCTATTGATGAAACAGATTGATCTTCATAACCCATCTTCTTTTAATAAAGTAAAAACAAAATGTGCTTGACATATTTGAATATTTTTATGATGTTTGAAAAATTTGAAATTAAGAAAGTTTACTGATTTTTAGCTGAACTGGCCCAAAAAGGCTATTATTATAATAAACCTGTTGTTAATTCAGAAAAGGAATGCTTTAGTCATACAATTTTGCAAGTTGTAAAAACATAGCTTATTCATGTTATGAGTGTTGATACTGTACATGTAATAATATTAGTTGATATATCATTAAAGAAGTTACTTAATTGTTACAGAAATTTGTTGAATTGGTTCTTTCTGATCGCAATTGTTGCAAGTGTGACATTAAGGCACATGATCTCTAAAATCTCATGGAACTCTCAACATAATTGATTTAATAAAATTGTCAAATTAAATAAGGCTTGGTAAAGCCGTAATTTGATTAAGATTTTAATAAATCAATGTTATGTTGGGAGTTTACATGCCCACCTCTAATCACTCCCATATTGTTTCATGTGCATTTAGTTTATCTCTGAAAGGTGACCTCATAGCCACGCATGCGCATCTCATGTAAACTCTCAACATAGCATTGACTTAATAAAATCTTAATCAAATTACGGCTTTTCCAAGCATTATTTAATTCGACAATTAAGCTAAAATTACTAGTGTCTTCTCATCACGTATATGTTTGTGAAACCATGCACCCCTCCTCTTTTTTTTCGGGTAGTTTTGGAGTGGAGTTTGGAGTCAAATTTGAAGTCATTTTTGGAGTCGATTTTAAATTCAATATTGCCCATATATAGCAATACAAAACAGACACAAAAAAGGATCAATGCATTAGAAATAGTTGGAGGTCGTCTCTCCGCAGTTCTAACATAGATGATCCATGATTGAATATATTATTGTTATTTAGATTTGGAAGGCGTCTTACCCGTATATGTAATTTGCCTTGTACATATATCCTAATATATTAACATGAATATAAATATTTTATAATTAAGTTTATGAAGGAATTTAATCCTTTTTTTTTGGTTTTGAAGATCCAAGAATAAAGAATATATCAGTTCAATATTGACAAGTGATTCAGTAAGAACGTACCATAATGGAGGTACATGGTAACATTTAGAAAGTTTTAATGTCCTGTGTCCAGATGGTTAAATCATATTGTTATTTTAATACAAATGATGTGTAATAAGGAAATCAACCAGCCATGATCATGAGTTTAACTGTCTCAATAAGGTCAGGAAGAATAATCCTTGCATGTCAGTGCATTTAGTATCTGACAGATTTATGACTCTTAATTAAGATTTTGTTTGTGTTGTGAGAAATAATTAGTGTGATGATTTCTGGTTTTTGTTAACTACTGTAATCAGCAGTTGGACATTGATAGGATAAGAGATAACTTGAAAAAGACCATTATAGAATATTTTCGTTAGCGTAAACTATATTGTTATTCATTGACATATGCATATGAATATCTGTGTTGATATATCATACTACATGTAATAAAAGTTAAATAGTTGTACATTGATGATCCACTAGAGTTATAATTAAATATTACAGCATATACCATAATAATTCGGATTTTCTATTCTCATTAGCCATCCTGGTTTTACCAACCATTGATTCATTACTCTTTTGTGTCTGTTTTTGCATTGTTATATATGGACAATATTGAATTTAAAATCGACTCCTAAAATAACTCCAAATTGGACTCCAATAAATCCTCCAAAACTGACTCCAAACTCCACTCCAAAACTGGCTCCAAACTCCACTCCAAAAAAGACTCAAAACTCCACTCCATGTTTTACAATATGCCTTTTTTCATGTCAGTAGAAACTCATTTTTTGCACACATCAGGAAGATCCAACAAAAAACATTTTGATTGATACATGAGGCCAAAACAGTTTTCCACTAATTTGCTTTTAAATGGCTCTGTCCGTCTACGAATGCCTTGAGGGTATTAAAAGTAGTTGAAAGATTGAGCAGTAAAATAGACAAAACACTCAACTGATGGTACACAAGAAACATGAATGAAACCGTTGAAAACAACAAGATTTGTAAGACAATTTGATCCAACATTTCACAGGAAAGCTTTTGATTTAAATAAGAAGACTTTAAAGGTACCAAAGGGGCAACCAGAAAATGTATATCGAAGAAATAACACAATGGCCAATAGAAAAAGTACAAAAGGACAAACAACGATCGACAAAACATACATTTAAAACTGAATGTTGAGTAACACGAACCCCACCGGGGATGAACTCAGGTGCTCCGGAAGGGTATACAGTTCCTGTTCCATTAGTGGCGCTCGTTGTGTTATTCTAGTTACAAACCCGGTAACAAGTCGTAAATGACGAAAGGATGGGGAGGTGCTTACGACAAATGGATTGGAACATACCCGTGGTCATTTGTGAAACAGATATTCCATAGCGGTCAATCAAGTCATGGTGGGGATCGTAAAATTTTCGAAGTGATGACTTCAACTTTACCCTTGGTTCAGTAGCTTCCTTGTTAGCAGCAACGCTCTATCAATGAAATCATAATAGGAACCACAACCTATGGAATATCGTATCATCTGAGAGATATATACTTCATATGCAGTTGCTGCTGGAATGTTGCTACATATAAATGGAAAGTTCACAATGTGAAAATTGAAATAATTTCTTTTGTGGTAAGGTTTCGTTCTGAACCGACCCTCACTGTCGCTTTCGAGGTGTAGGTCAAGGCATGAAGCCGACCTATCTGTATCTTTGGTAGTCTTTATTTCAAGCTCAATGGGATAGATACGATCAACAAAATCACCAAGCCTAGAATTATTTAGTAAAAGGGCATCATCTATATAGCGGAACGTGAAATTAAAGCATCGGGCTAGCATCGTTTAGATTTTCTTGAGAACCTCTGTATGAAGTCTGCCTTATATGAATAAATGAACAAGTCGGCGAGAAGAGGAGCACAGCTTGTGTTGAAAAACACATCCACCAAACATAAAAATATGTTGTCAATCAAAAAACTCGAGCAAGCTCCTGTGGGTTCCACTGGTACGGATGATTCAGATTTGCCTAAGTCGGTGCAAGTGCAAATTCCATCCAATGTGTTTCGGCATTCCATTTCTGAGAAAAGTGCTTTACAGTTGTCAAAAAGAAAAAATAGGTCATGGCATGCAAAACTCCCCAAAACAGATTTCAAATCATTCATTCATTCTAAAAGTATTGTTATCTGCAAGCTATGGCAGAGGAAGGCAAGAGAGAGACAAACGCTGGAATACAATCATAAGTTTTGCTCCTGATTGCGAGGTTAATAAAAATAGACAACTTATTTCCAAAATCAAAGCATTGCGTGCCGAGTAACAGAGATACAAAAAGAAGACACGGATGATTTCTTGATGCATTCTCTTACCCATGTGCCAAGTGAAAAATCGTTTGAAAGGATTTTAAAAAGATTTTGCAGATACCAAAACTACTTCAGGGTTATCAATAAACGTTAGAGAATACCAAAGTGGCAATTAAAAATAGACACTCCAGAGAACCTGGTAACATAGGGCACATAAGACGATGAAAAACAAAACAAAAGCACAAACAATATGTGATGGACACCACTGCACGGAAACAAATACAAATAAGGTAAAAAAAAGAATTAGGCCCTCCTACAAACAACTGGAGGTAAAAACGAACCGAACATCACTTGTATGCGGATATCGTCACGGACATCACAACACGAAACTCAGAAAGTAAAGACACATAATAAGACACCATAAGAAATGAGAGAACTTGAAAATGAATAAAGCATAATTTTACAAATCTGAGACAGACTGAAGAAATTTTTGTTTGTTTGAGGGCGTTCAACGCCACTTTCAACAATATTTCAGCTATATCTTGGCGGTCAGTTTCATTGGTGGAGGAAACCGGATGACCCGGAGAAAACCACCGACCTGCTGTACACATGGCCCTGATCGCGATTTGAACTCACAACATCAGTGGTGATATGCACTGGTTGCATAAGTAGTTGTAAATCTAACTACCATACGATCACGTACAAGACGATCCCGATACATTTTTGATTAAGATCTAAATAGTATATTTTATTTAATGTCTTGAAAAAGATACCTAACTAAAACAAAGTATAAATTAGCATAGTTATAATATACCGGGAGTTCATTTCTAGCAGTTCTATAAAAGGGGGAGGCATGCTTAAATTGAAACTTTTCATATTAATCAGATGCTGAATGTATAAATGACAATATATGTGTGTTGATAGAAATTATTTATTCTGTTGGGAATCAGCTATATTAAGATAAACGGTTAGTTTTATTATATTTCCCAATCTGAGCTCCACTGAAAATACATATTTTTTCACCAATAGCTTCATAGGGGTAAATTGGCTTTTGATCATTAATTCTTGGAAATATTTGACTCCTCACATGTCTTATATAGCTTTTCAGCATGAAAATGGATATAGGAACATAAATTAGTTCAAAGAAAGCCTAGCGAAACAGGTTGTATTGCTCTTAGAAAAAAAAACAAGAGATTTAATAAGTTTTTATAGTATGCTCAAATTGTGCTAAGACAGTCATAACAGACCCGTTTTTATATTTTCCACACAAACAATTTACAAATTACACTGAGTTGTCATGTTGCGGCTTTAATATGAATATTATGTAATATTTAGAGAAAAAAAGATGTTCCCTATGTGCACAGAAGGTATTCAAATATAATTTTATACTTATTAATGACTTTACAATTTCTAAGATTGGTTGCTTGAATGTTTTTTGTAATCGAATGGCAGATTATGTGGAAAAAATGCTAAGATTAAGAATTTTAACACATTTGGTTGACTTCAAATATATGGAGATATCATTTATCAAGATTTTCTAATCCTACACATTTTCCTCATAGATTCTACACAATGTACTGTGTGAGCATTTTTATCTGATAATTGGATATTCAAAAATATGCAATTTTAGTAATCCCAAGAAAATGGCAACTCAACATTTACTGTTAATTTTTGACATTGTCAAAGAGGATTTTCCGTTTTAGAGTATAAATTGACTGTGAAAGTACGTTAGAGGATCCCGTTTATATGAAAGCTAACAAAATGTGTAAAGAAACATGCATTTATTGGATTTTTAGAAAAATTACAGGTTCTCCTCATAAGAAATGACGAAACTTGAAAATAAATAGAGCGTAATTTTACAAATATGCTGCGGTTTGACGATTTTATATTATTAAGATTTAAATATCAGATCCTATTTAATGTTTTTAATTAGATGCTTAATGATTATAATAGTTCTAGTATTCTGCGAGCTAATTTCTAGCATTCCAATAAAAAAGGGGGGATTATGCTTTTAAACGGAACATTCTCATATTAATCAGATTTTAAATGTACAAATGACAATACAGTTGTGTTAGAAAGTACTTGGTTGACTTCAAATATAATATGTAGGAGGTATCATTTTTGTAGATTTGCTAATCCTACACATTTTTCTTTATACCTTTTTAATCAGAATACACGATTAATGTACTTATTGAGAGATTTTATTTGCGAATTTGGTAAACAAAGAATATGCAATTTTAATGGGGGCACCTATAAAGTGCGAAACAAAATAGAAACGAAAAGAAACGAAACGAAACGAAATCAACGAAAACGAAGCGAAGCAAAACGAAGCGAAACGAAATCAACGAAAATGAAACGAAACGAAGCGAAACGAAATCAACGAAAACGAAACGAAACGAAACCAACGAAAGCAAAACGAAATCAACTAAAGCGAAGCGAAATAGACGAATAAAATGGAAGGAAAAGAATAAAAGACGAAACGAAATAAAGAAATAAGAAAAAAGTTAATTCGATTTTTTAAATACAATAATTTTCTTGGGAAATGCCTGTACCAAGTCGGGAATATGATAGTTGTTTTCTTCTAGTTTCACGTTTGCGCATGTCTTAGGATTAGAGAATTTACATGTACCGATCGTTTATATACTTGGTAACGTCTTAAGGTTAGACCAGTGGCATTTGCCAATCTGCAACAAGAACCCACCATTTTCCTAGGAAAATGTCTGCACCAAGTCAGGAATGTGTTGTTTTTCAGTTGTTCCATTGATTGAAAACTCAGATGGTTGAGCTTCTTATCGGCTTTGCCTGTTTTTGTGGACTTTCCCATTTGAATGTGCCTTGGAGAATGGTACCATTGTTTTTACCTTTATTCGGTAGTGTGCCAACAGATTTGGCGAAATGTCTTACCATTGTTCTTTGCGAAACATTCAGGGGTCAAAAAGACCCAACAATATAAACTTGTTATTTCAAATCCTATTGACCCATTTTGAAGAAATAAAAAAAAAAGAACAACAACAAAACAGAACGTACAGTGAGACCCCACCTTACAGAAGAACTTCTGGAAAATTAATGATAGAAAAAAAAAAAAACATAAAAATATCTGGAAGATTTATTGAAATCCATTCTGTTGTTTAGGAAGAGTTATGGATAACGCAGCAGTACCCTTTCTCTATCGCATAGCCTTGTATGACAAGACTAATCAATCAAACAATCAATCAATCAATTACATAGCCTTAAATAACAAAGTCCAAAGTGAAGACATTTTTAGTAAGAACTGTTAAAATGGGAAAACAAAAATAGAAAGTGCACAATGCCATTTGGTACTAAAGAATTCATGAAATTAATTAACCTTGCCATAGGGTATTAAAGATTTCCTGAGAGATTCATTCAATTCCATCAAGTTGCTAAGACTCATGGACAAACGGACATATACTATATATATGCAGAAACTGGGTGTATAAAAGTATGTGCCGTATTAAATTATATTTTTAGCGGCATTTGTTTGGAGGGAAGGTGGGAGGGGGTGCTGTTGTGTTTTTTTTTAATGAAAAAGGATCAAAGGGAGAAAAAAGGTACTTTTACAAGATATGTAGATCTTTTAATATTATCAATGTTAATTTTTGATAGGATTGTTATGCCTCCGCTAAAAGAAAAGATTGGGGTATGTAGGACTTCTGTTGTCCGTTCGTTCGTTTATCAGTCCGGTCGTCACACTTTTTCGTCTCTCCGGCACACTTTTAAATTTTGCTCGGACGGGGTATCTATTAGTGAACTTTAACTACTGCACTTCTGTTTTTTGTTTTTTTTTTAATTCCTCACCTTTCAACAGACATGACGTTGCTCTTATGGTTCCCAAATTTAAAAGAAGCCACCAAGTCAAAAGGACAGACTCCCGCTGAATAAATGCATTGTATTCTTGTTCAATGGTGACAAATCATGTCCTCTCCTGATGAAAGACATGTGTGGGAAGTAGTCTAGCATCGTAATTGTGAAAATAGGTTTGATTTCAATTAGGCCCCTATTATTTTTTCTTCCATTTTCTATTTCGTTTTGTTTTCGTTGATTTCGTTTTGCTTTTTTTTAATTAAGGAATTCGGGATTTCATGATTTTAAGTTCGGGATTTCGAGATCAGGCCCTCTCATATCCCTTTTTTTTATATGCCCACTCCAGAAACTTTATAATTCATAAATACTGACACACACAAACACAAATTAAAATATGACATTCGAACTCCTGAAAGTTTGTCGGCCAGCAAACCCGGCTTGAATTGAGTTGTGGATATGGGACGTGAGGAGTACTGCAATGGACAGACATGCAAAATGGTTTATAATAAATCAAAATTCTTGTGTTTAAAAAATCGAATTATCATTTTTTTTTTATTTCATTTATTTCGTTTTGTCTTTTATTTTTCCCTTCCATTTTCTTCGTAACAGTCTATTTCGTTTTGTTTTAGTTGATTTCGTTTTGCTTTCGTTGGTTTCGTTTCATTTTGTTTTAATTTCGTTGATTTCGTTTCGTTTCGTTTTCGCTGATTTCGTTTCGTTTATTTCGTTTCGTTTCGTTTCTATTTCGCTTCGCACTTTATAAGTACTCATTTTAGTGGTTACTTATATCATGTACATGTAATTATTACATATCGCCTAACCGCTGGAACAATATCAGAATATTTATAAAAGACAAATTATAGAGGACGTGTATTAAAAGTGGGAATGGCAATTTCAAGGGACGGGTACTAAAAGTTTTGTTTGTTTGCTTGATTGTGCTTAACGCCACTTTCACAATATTTCAGTTATATAGTAGATGTCATTTTCATTGGTGGATGAAACCGGAGAACCCAAGGAAAACCACCGACCTGTCACAAGTCATCGACAGACTTTATCACATAATGTTGTATGCATCATCTTAATCGAGATTCGAACTCGCAACATTAGTGGTATTATGCATTGATTGCATAGGTAGTTGTACATCCAACTACCATACGATCACGACCACGACGACCTCGGTACTAAAAGTGTGAGAGGCAAACGTTAAAAGACATGTACTAAAAATGTGGAGCTAGTTTTGAATACTCAAGCAAAATATAAATAAATACAACACAACAAAAATAGAAAAAAAGAAAGCGAAAAAAAAAAAGAAAAAAAGTAATCAAGTAAAAAAGAAAGCAATTTTTTTTGTTTCCAACTATCAAACGATCACGACCACTTTGACTTCTTTTGTGTGATTTTAAAACGTATAATCACTATCATAATCAAAGACCTGAAGGTCTTTAAGGGTTGGCTGGATTTTGCAAAAGTTATATCCATATTAACATTCTCATAACCCATTAATCAGACAAGGATATTGTGGTACAACCTATTAGTGTGACATTTTTTTTAGATTTAATTTCAAATTTCAACCATTTTCTTATTGGGTGAAGAGGTTGTTTGGTTTCCCCTTTTTGTGAAAATTTCAATTTAAAATTTTCAAAAATAAACTTTAAAAGTTTTACAGAACTTGAACTTTTACAAATGAAGTCCATAACATGACACAGTAGTGTATGCACTTGTTTTGACAAATATATATATATAAAGCAAGCATTTCAAAGCACATTATGTATAATTTAATCAAATATTCATTTCTATAAATATCCTTTGCAATTTCTTTTTCTTTTTCAAACATTAAAAGATTACTGTTTGTAATATAATGTAGTATGATTGCTGTTCATTACAAAATAAACACAAATATGAGAAACTTGAACAATTTAGCCAGCTATCCCACAACAATATCTTCAAACTACATTGTAAATCCAATATTATGGTGACAAGTATTTGTGAAATCAAGGCATACGCGTAACGTCTTCCGTTGATGTTATCGGATTACCACGTGCGTTGTATATATTCACACAAGTAGTACGGCTGCGCTAAAATGTGGATGCGGCATTACAATCGACAAGAAATCGATGTCAGTTTGTCGATTAGGGGACACAAATAAGAGTAAAACATTATATGAACATATTTCTTTTAAAGGTTATTAATCAAACCCATATATATTAGCTTCTTATTCATTTATAACAGTTATTAAAACATCTGAAAATGCAAACGAAATTTTACGTATATTCCACATTTTATACAATGCCACCTCCAACTAATAATTCATAACCAATATTCAAATTAATTTATTTCATAAGAAAAAACAATCAACTATACGTCGTAATATTTATAATAACTCATTAATTGCCTGCATGCGACGTATAGATTACTATGATTAGCTAACACAACAAAAACGATATGAAAATATATTTTGTTGCCCATATCGACAATCACGGTAATTCGACAAATCCACATTTTTAATGAACTTGCGATATGTTCATCTACGAATGTGACTGCAATGGGTCTGGCTGATAAGTCAGCCGACCCAACAAAACCAAACTCTATCACTGTAACGTCAATAAAATTACACCATTATCATTGACCTCAATTTAGTTTGAGAGCAGAAACAATAAATATCATTAATCAGTTGCAATGCAAACTACGATTTGAACCGTGGCCTTGGTAAAGGTTAAACACTGACAAGTATGTTCCCTAATGATGCAGACTATATCTTAATTTTCAAAAATTGAACGTTTAAAAATAACTTAAAAAAAGAAATCGCAATTTAAAATATAATATTTTTACTTTATTATAAAAAAAAACTTCTAGTTAATTGTTTTTCTATTAAACCAATTAAGCTAAATTACTATTGTCTTCTCATCACGTATAACTTTGCGGTACGTCTAAACACCCATAAGACCGCTGTTCTATAGCCATTTCTCCCCTAGCCATATTTTCCTACTTCCTTATCAGGGAGAGGGGGTGGCTATATAGTGGGTTTTCTCCCTTAATGTTATTTCTAATTTATTATAAATAAATTATGATTTATTTGCACTAAGCAAACATTTTATAAAACAAACAAAAAACGAAAAGTTGTTATTCATTATTATTATTATTATTATTATTATTATTATTATTATTATTATTATCAGTATTATTATTATTATGATAGTCCATTTGCCTTCTATAAAACCTACATAAAAAAATTCTTAAAAATCCAGTTTTCAAATTAACAATTTTTTTTTCTAGATGTATATTAATATACGACATATACGAACTCTGACAATTAATTAAAAAAAAATGTTGGTCCATTATTAAAAAGTTACACCTGAGGTCTATACTTATGTTAATTATATTTAATTATATTTTCTGAAGTGTGAAAATTAGCATGGAGTATATTGTCATTTTCCCCCTCGGCCAAATAGCCATTTCCCCCCTTACCTGGATAAGCGGAATGGCTATGGGGAAAAAGGCTCTATATAACACCTAATACGGTGAGGTCACAGTCTTTCCAAATTTATTCGGAATGAAATATCGCGTGATTTTGCGGTATTCTTGGTTATAAAGTTACCGCGGCGGTAAATTTCAAATACAAGCTGAATAGAGAAGTGGTATGCATCCATTAAATCCTCATGATATTTCCAACCGGTCGTATTCTTCTTGCGTGCGCCCAAATACAATAATGTCGTCGGATATATTTCGAACACTATCTAATCCTTCAAGAGCACTGCTGAGTACATTTTGAAATATTTCTGCTGCTGACGAAATTCCGAAACTAAACCTGTTGTATCTTCCTAAACCGACATGTGTAGTAAATGTTGTTATGCTTCGCGATTCCTTGTTCAATTGTAACTGATGATATCCATTTTTTAAGTCACATTTAGAAAACACTTTTGAACCATTTAAGTCCAAAATCATATCATCCAATCTGACTGATATCCGCACATCAACGAATCTCATTCGGATTTTTCGGCTTCGGAGCTACAAATAAATGTGAGACACATGGCGTTGGACCATCTACTCTCTAGATTATATCCGATTGTGCAAGTCTTTCTAACTCAGATTCGACATGTTTACGAATGTGAAACGGTATACGTCTATATGGTTGTACAACTGGTTAATCCTTTTTAGTGCCACGTATTTTTCCGGGAGAGTGCCATGCGATTTTTGAAGAAACGTTTACATCGATCGTTCAGTGACGTCGCGGATAGAAACGATTGTTTGACGTGACAATGCTGCTATCTGCGTTGGGGTACAATTTGGGAATACGAATGGATTCAATTGAATGCGATATTCCTTTAAAATAGATATCAACCTGAGCTTCATCGGCCGTAGCTCAAGGAATTTAGTGTAAGCATATTGTATCAAGTAATTAAATAATACAATACAAGCATAAATATGTACAAACTATTCAGATGAATCATTAATAGGATTCGGAAGCAAGTTACAAAACTTATATTAATCCGTTTCCTGAAGAAATTAAATTTACAAAGCAGAATATATGCTCAAAAGGTAGAAATTATAATGAATTAATATAATAATTAAGAAAAAATAAACTTGATATAATAATATACAGTTATATTCAATTCAAGACATATCTTAGCACATAATTTAGGATAATCTTAGATCCTAGGACATATCTAAATTTGTAAAACACAGCTATCTAACTAGAATGGTCTTATGATTGTCCTAGCATAATAAACAAAGCAATACATACATGTAGATGAAATACAGTCAATGTATTTAATATTTGGCGATATCTTCTAAGCAAAAAATACATGTTGATAAATTTAATTTAAATGAATACAATTTATATTGAAAATAAAATATGACTTTAAAAAATAATTATCATCAAAGTTGAATGATAACTTTTTGTATTTCTAATATTTCATTTAAGCAATTAAAAACTTTTCAATAATGTACAATAGTACATGTAGATGCCAAAATATCGTATGCACAGACATTACAAGTAAGTGATATCTATTCAATGTAAAGTGTCACCGTGTCACACAGTCGCTCATGTATAGGGTTAAAGAAAAATCTCGTGCATTTTATATTATAAATACAGCCGACGTACATGTACATTCATTTTATTACAAATCGTTTTTGCCAGCGGTACTGTATATCGTCATTATGAGTAGGAAACGAAGTCCGAATTTTACTGAGTCCGAACTACAAACGCTTTTGGATTGTATCTACAACTCTATCATTCCAGGCTTCTTGTCTGAAACTGCTAAATGTTATTGTCTCTACAACCCTTTCATTCCATGCTTCTTGTCTAAAACTGTTAATTGTCATTGTTACTACAACACTATCTTTCCAGACTTCTTGTCGTAAACTGCTAAATGTCATTGTCTGTACAACCCTATCATTCCAGGCTTCCTGTTTGAAACTGTTAAATGTCATTGTCTCTACAACCCTATTATTCCAAGCATCTTGTCTGAAACTGTTATATGCCATTTTCTTTACAACCTTATCATTCCAGGCTTCCTGTCTGAAACTGCTAAACGTCATTCCCTCCTCTACAACCCTATCATTCCAGGCTTCTTGTCTGAAACTGTTAAATGTCATGGTCTCTACAACCCTATCATGCCAGGCTTCTTGTCAGAAACTCTTAAACTTCATTCCCTCTACAACCCTATCATTCCAGGCTTCTTGTCTGAAACTGTTAAATGTCATTGCCTCTATAACCTTATCATTCCAGACTTGTTGTCTGAAACTGTTAAAAGTGATTGTCTCGACAACCCTCTCATTCTAGGTTTCCTGTCTTAAACTGCTAAATGTCATTCTCTCTACAACCCTATCATTCCAGGATTCTTCTCTGAAACTGTCAAATGTCATGATCTCTACAACCCGATCATTCCAGGCTTCTTGTCTGAAACTCTTAAATGTCATTGTCTCTACAACCCTATCATTCCAGGCTTCTTGTCTGAAACTGTTAAATGTCATTGCCTCTATAACCTTATAATTCCAGACTTGTTGTCTGAAACTGTTAAATGCCATTTTCTCTACAACTCTATCATTCCAGGCTTCTTCTCTTAAACTTGTAAATGCTATTGTCTCTACATCCCTTTCATTCCAGGCTTCTTGTCTGAAACTGTTAAATGTCATTTTTACTACAACCCTATCATTCCAGGCTTCTTGTCTGAGAATGTGAAAAGTAATTGTTTCTACAACCCTATCATTCCAGTTTTCTTCTCTGAAACTGTCAAATGTCATGGTATCTACAACCCTATTATTTCAGTCTTCTTGTCTGAAACTGCTAAATGTCATTGTCTCTACAACTCTATCATTCCAGGCTTCTTATCTGAAACTGCTAAATGTTATTGTCTGTACAACCCTCTCATTCCAGGCTTCTTGTCTGAAACTGTTAAAATGTATGTCTCTACAACCCTATTATTCCAGGTTTCCTGTCTGAAACTGCTAGATGTCATTTTCTCCACAACTCTATCATTCCAGGCTTCCTGTCTGAAACTGTTAAATGTCATTGTCTCTACAACCGGATCATCCGAGACTTCTGGTCTGAAACTGCTAAATGGCATTGTCTCTACAACCCTTTCATTCCAGGCTTCTAGTCTGAAACTGATGAATGGCATTGTTACTACAACCCTATCATTCCAGGCTTCTTGTCTGAAACTGTTAAAAGTGATTGTCTCTACAATCCTATTATTCCAGGTTTCTTGTCTGAAACTGCGAAATGTCATGGTCTCTACAACCCTATTATTTCAGGCTTCTTGTCTGAAACTGCTAAATGTCATTGTCTCTACAACTCTATCATTCCAGGCTTCTTGTCTGAAACTGCTAAATGTTATTGTCTCTACAACCCTCTCATTCCAGGCTTCTTGTCTGAAACTGTAGAAAGTTTTTGTCTCTACAAACCTATTATTCCAGGTTTTCTGTCTGAAACTGCAAAATGTCATTGTCTCTACAACCAGATCATCCGAGACTTCTGGTCTGAAACTGCTAAATGGCAATGTCTCTACAACCCTTTCATTCCAGGCTTCTAGTCTGAAACTGATAAATGGCATGGTCACTACAACCCTTTTATTCCAGGTATCTTGTCTGAAACTGCGAAATGTCATGGTCTCTACAACCATATTATTCCAGGTTTCTTGTCTGAAACTGCTAAATGTCATGGTTTCTACAACCCTATCATTCCATGCTTCTTGTCTGAAACTGCTAAATGTTATTTTCTCTACATCCCTTTCATTCCAGGCTTCTTGTGTGAAACTGTTAAATGTCATTGTTTCTACAACCCTATCATTCCAGTCTTCTTCTCTGAAACTGTCAAATGTCATGGTATCTACAACCCTATCATTTCAGGCTTCTTGTTTGAAACTATTAAATGTCATTGTCTCTACAACTCTTTCATTCCAGGCTTCTTGTCTGAAACTGCTAAATGTTATTGTCTCTACAACCCTTCCATTCCAGGCTTTTTGTCTGAAACTGTTAAATGTCATTGCCTCTATAACCTTATCATTCCAGCCTTCTTCTCTTAAACTTGTAAATGCTATTGTCTCTACATCCCTTTCATTCCAGGCTTCTTGTCTGTAACTGTTAAATGTCATTTTTACTACAACCCTATCATTCCAGGCTTCTTGTCTGAGACTGTTAAAAGTAATTGTTTCTACAACCCTATCATTCCAGTTTTCTTCTCTGAAACTGTCAAATGTCATGGTATCTTCAACCCTATTATTTCAGGCTTCTTGTCTGAAACTGTTAGATGTCATTGTCTCTACAACTCTATCATTTAAGGCTTCTTGTCTGAAACTGCTAAATGTTATTGTCTCTACAACCCTCTCATTCCAGGCTTCTTGTCTGAAACTGTTAAACGTTTTTGTCTCTACAACCCTATTATTCCAGGCTTCCTGTCTGAAACTGCTAAATGTCATTTTCTCCACAACTCTATCATTCCAGGCTTCCTGTCTGAAACTGTTAAATGTCATTGTCTCTACAACCGGATCATCCGAGACTTCTGGTCTGAAACTGCTAAATGGCATTGTCTCTACAACCCTATTATTCCAGGCTTCTTGTCTGAAACTGTTAAATGTCATTTTCCCTACTACCCTATCATTCCAGGCTTCTTGTCTGAAACTGTTAAAATGATAGTCTCTACAACCCTATTATTCCAGGTTTCTTGTCTGAAACTGCTAAATGTCATGGTCTCTACAACCCTTTCATTCCAGGCTTCTAGTCTGAAACTGTTAAATGGCATTGTTACTACAACCCTATCACTCCAGGCTTCTTGTCTGAAACTGTTAAAAGTGATTGTCTCTACAACCCTATTATTCCAGGTTTCTTGTCTGAAATTGCGAAATGTCATGGTCTCTACAACCCTATTATTCCAGGTTTCTTGTCTGAAACTGCTAAATGTCATGGTTTCTACAACCCTATCATTCCAGGCTTCTTGTCTGAAACTGCTAAATGTTATTGTCTCTACATCCCTTTCATTCCAGGCTTCTTGTCTGAAACTGTTAAATGTCATTGTTTCTACAACCCTCTCATTCCAGTCTTCTTCTCTGAAACTGTCAAATGTCATGGTATCTACAACCCTATCATTTCAGACTTCTTGTTTGAAACTGTTAAATATCATTGTCTCTACAACTCTTTCATTCCAGGCTTCTTGTCTGAAACTGCTAAATGTTATTGTCTCTACAACCCTTTCATTCCAGGCTTTTTGTCTGAAACTGTTAAATGCCATTGTTACTACAACCATATATTTCCAAACTTCTTGTCGTCAACTGCTAAATGTCATTGTCTGTACAACCCTATCATTCCAGGATTCCTGTCTGAAACTGCTAAATTTCATTGTCTCTACAACCCTATCATTCCAGGCTTCTTCTCTGAAACTGTCAAATGTCATGGTCTCTACAACCCTATCATTCCAGGCTTCTTGTATGAAACTGTTAAATGTTATTGCCTCTACAACCTTATCATTCCAGACTTCTTGTCTGAAACTGTTAAATGTCATTCTCTCTACCACCCTAGCATTCCAGGATTCTTGTCTGAAACTGTTAAATGGCATTGTCTCTACAACCCTATCATTCCAGGCTTCTTGTCTGAAACTGTTAAATGGCATTGCCTCTCCAACCTTATCATTCCAGACTTGTTGTCTGAAACTGTTAAATGTCATCGTCACTAAACCCTATTATTCCAGGTTTCTTGTCTGAAACTGTTAAATTCCATTGTCTCTACAACTCTATCATTCCAGGCTTCTTGTCTTAAACTGGTAAATGTTATTGTCTCTACATCCCTTTCATTCCAGGCTTATTGTCTGAAACTGTTAAATGGCATTGTAACTGCAACCCTATCATTCCAGTATTCTTGTCTGAGACTGTTAAAAGTGATTGTCTCTAAAACCCTATCATTCCAGTCTTCTTCTCTGAAACTGTCAAATGGCATGGTATCTACAACCCTATCAGTTCAGGCTTCTTGTCTGAAACTGTTAAATGTCATTGTCTCTACAACTCTATCATTCCAGGCTTCTTGTCTAAAACTGCTAAATGTTATTGTCTCTACAACCCTTTCATTCCAGGCTTTTTGTCTGAAACTGTCAAATGGCATGGCATCTACAACCCTATCATTTCAGGATTCTTGTCTGAAACTGTTAAATGTCATTGTCTCTACAACTCTATCATTCCAGGCTTCTTGTCTGAAACTGCTAAATGTTATTGTCTCTACAACCCTTTCATTCCAGGCTTATTGTCTGAAACTGTTAAATGGCATTGTAACTACAACCCTATCATTCCTGGCTTCTTGTCTGAGACTGTTAAATGTCATTGTTACTACAACCATATATTTCCAAACTGCTTGTCGTAAACTGCTAAATGTCATTGTCTGTACAAGCCTTTCATTCCAGGCTTCTTGTCTAAAACTGTTGAATGTCATTGTCTCTACAACCCTATTATTCTAAGCTTCTTGTCTGAAACAGTTATATGACATTGTCTCTACAACCTTATCATTCCAGGCTTCCTGTCTGAAACTGCTAAATGCCATTGTCTCTACAACCCTATCAATCCTGGCTTCTTCTCTGCAACTGTCAAATGTCATGGTCTCTATAACCCTATCATTCCAGGCTTCTTGTCTGAAACTGTTAAATGTTATCATTCCAGACTTGTTGTCTGAAATTGTTAAATATCATAGTCACAACAACCCTATTATTCCAGGTTTCATGTCTGAAACTGTTAAATGCCTTTGTCTCTACAACTCTATCATTCCAGGCTTCTTGTCTTAAGCTGGTAAATGTTATTGTCTCTACATCCCTTTCATTCCAGGCTTCTTGTCTGAAACTGTTAAATCTCATTGTAACTACAACCCTATCATTCCAGGCTTCATGTCTGAAACTGTTAAATGCCATGGTTTCTACATCCCTTTTATTCCAGGCTTCTTGTCTGAAACTGTGAAACGTCATTGTTTCTACAACCCTATCATTCCTGGCTTCTTGTCTGAGACTGTAAAAAGTGATTGTCTCTACAACCCTATCATTCCAGGCTTCCTTTCTGAAACTGCTAAATGTCATTGTCTCTACAACCCTATCATTCCAGGCTTCTTATCTGCAACTGTTAAATGTCATTGTTACTACAACCATATATTTAAAAACCTCTTGTCGTAAACTGCTAAATGTCATTGTCTGTACAACCCTATCATTCCAGGCTTCTTGTCTGAAACTGCTAAATGTTATTGTCTCTACATCCCTTTCATTCCAGGCTTCTTGTCTGAAACTGTTAAATGTCATTGTTTCTAGAACCCTATCATTCCAGGCTTCTTGTCTGAGACTGCTAAATGTTATTGTCTCTACAACCCTTTCATTCCAGGCTTTTTGTCTGAAATTGTTAAATGTCATTGTTACTACAACCATATATTTCCAATCTTCTTGTCTGAAACTGTTATATGTCATTGCCTCTACAACCTTATCATTCCAGGATACCTGTCTGAAACTGCTAAATGTCATTGTCTCTACAACCCTATCATTCCAGGCTTCTTGTCTGAAACTGTTAAATGGCATTGCCTCTACAACCTAATCATTCCAGACTTGTTGTCTAAAACTGTTAAATGTCATTCTCTCTGCAACCCTATCATTCCAGGTTTCTTGTCTGAAACTGTTAAATGCCATGGTCTCTACAACTCGATCATTCCAGGCTTCTTGTCTTAAACTGCTAAATGTTATTGTCTCTACATCCCTTTCATTCCAGGCTTCTTGTCTGAAACTTTTAAACGTCATTGTTTCTACAACCCTATCATTCCAGGCTTCTTGTCTGAAACTGTTAAATGTCATAGTCACTACAACCCTATTATTCAAGGTTTCTTGTCTGAAACTGCTAAATGTCATGGTTTCTACAACCCTATCATTCCAGGATTCTTTTCTGAGACTGTAAAAGGTGATTGTCTCTACAACCCTATCATTCCAGGCTTCTTGTCTGAAACAGCTAAATGTCATTGTTTCTACAACCCTTTCATTCCAGGCTTCTTGTCTGAGACTGTTAAAGGTGATTGTCTCTACAACCCTCTCATTCCAGGCTTCCTTTCTGAAACTGCTAAATGTCATTGTCTCTACAACCCTATCATTCCAGGCTTCTTGTCTGAAACTGTTAAGTGTCATTGTTACTACAACCATATATTTCCAATCTTCTTGTCTGAAACTGTTATATGTCATTGCCTCTACAACCTTATAATTCCAGGCTTCCTGTCTGAAACTGCTAAATGTCATTGTCTCTACAACCCTATCATTCCAGGCTTCTTGTCTGAAACTGTTGAATGTCATTTTCTCTACAACCCTATTATTCCAGGTATCTTGTCTGAAACTGCTAAATGTCATGGTTTCTACAACCCTATCATTCCAGGCTTCTTGTCTGAAACTGCTAAATGTTATTGTCTCTACATCCCTATCATTTCAGGCTTCTTGTCTGAAACTGTTAAATGGCATTGCCTCTACAACCTAATCATTCCAGACTTGTTGTATAAAACTTTTAAATGTCATTCTCTCTACAACCCTATCATTCCAGGCTTCTTGTCTGAAACTGTTAAATGTTACTGCCTCTACAACCTTATCATTCCAGACTTGTTGTCTGAAACTGTTAAATGTCATAGTCACTAAACCCTATTATTCCAGGTTTCTTGTCTGAAACTGTTAAATGCCATGGTCTCTACATCCCTTTCATTCCAGGCTTCTTGTATGAAACTTTTAAACGTCATTGTTTCTACAACCCTATCATTCCAGGCTTCTTGTCTGATACTGTTAAATGTCATAGTCACTACAACCCTATTATTCCAGGTTTCTTGTCTGGAACTGCTAAATGTCATGGTTTCTACAACCCTATCATTCCAGGATTCTTGTCTGAGACTGTTAAAGGTGATTGTCTGTACAACCCTATCATTCCAGGCTTCTTGTCTGAAACTGTTGAATGTCTGTTCTCTACAACCCTATTATTCCAGGTTTCTTGTCTGAAACTGCTAAATGTCATGGTCTCTACAACCCTTTCATTCCAGGCCTCTTGTCTGAAAATGTTAAACGTCATTGTTTCTACAACCCTATCATTCCAGGCTTCCTTTCTGAAACTGTTAAATGGCATTGTAACTACAACCCTATCACTCCAGGCTTCTTGTTTGAAACTGTTGAATGTCATTGTCTCTACAACCCTATTATTATAAGCTTCTTTTCCGAAACTGTTATATGTCATTGTCTCTACAACCTTATCATTCCAGGCTTCTTGTCTGAAACTGTTAAATGCCATTGTCTCTACAACTTTATCATTCCAGGCTTCTTGTCTGAAACTGTTAAATGTCATTGTCTCTACAACCCTATCATTCCAGGCTTCTTGTCTGAAACTGTTAAATGCAATTGTCTCTACAACTCTATCATTCCAGGCTTCTTGTCTTAAACTGGTAAATGTTATTGTCTCTACATCCCTTTCATTCCAGGCTTCTTGTCTGAAACTGTTAAATGTCATTGTAACTACAACCCTATCATTCCAGGCTTCTTGTCTGAAACTGTTAAATGTCATAGTCACTACAACCCTATTATTCCAGGTTTCTTGTCTGAAACTGCTAAATGTCATGGTTTCTACAACCCTATCATTCCAGGCTTCTTGTCTGAAACTGCTAAATGTTATTGTCTCTACATCCCTTTCATTCCAGGCCTCTTGTCTGAAACTGTTAAACGTCATTGTTTCTACAACCCTATCATTCCAGGCTTCCTTTCTGAAACTGTTAAATGCCATTGTCTCTACAACTCTATCATTCCAGGCTTCTTGTCTGAAACTGTTAAATGTCATTGTCTCTACAACCCTATCATTCCAGGCTTCTTGTCTTAAACTGCTAAATGCCATTGTCTCTACAACCCTATCATTCCTGGCTTCTTCTCTGAAACTGTCAAATGTCATGGTCTCTACAACCCTATCATTCCAGGCTTCTTGTCTGAAACTGTTAAATGCCATTGTCTCTACAACTCTATCATTCCAGGCTTCTTGTCTGAAACTG
>MJUT01034141.1:20518-51135 GCA_002080005.1 Gigantidas platifrons
TTACTACACTACATATTTGAGGATTTAATAAAGATTTCAGCCCCTAGTACTGCATCTTCTTTTTTGAGCCTCAAACTGGTTAAGCTTGCTGGATCCGGTCCAGTACAGTAAAAAAGCTACAACAGGCCTGCTGATTCCAGAGATTGAACCACGTCACCACTCGGTAGCACCGTTCCTGCTACAACTAGCGACACCGTTTCTTGCTGTTTCCGAACAGAAGACAACACCATCATTTGAAAGTCATAATCTTCTATCGACTGTTCAACAACTATGAGTGTTCATGACACAGACCATCCCGAGGACGCCTTGCCGGGAGTTCCGGACCCTTACAGAAAAAGGCACAGAATTATATTCTCAAATGTTTGATAAATATTGTCAAGACATTGAATATCTATGGACAATGTTGGATTCCATGCTTAAGAAAACAGACAATCCTCCCGTTGATTTACGGGAACAACTAGATTTAGAACAAAAGATTACACAAGCAAACATAAGATATCAAAAGCAGCTTAATGCTTATAAAGACTTCTTGAAAACAAACAGAAGTGAAATTAGTCAAAGAGATATGGAGACTTGCTCCGTATTGTCAAACGTCCGTCAACGGACTATTGCTGCTGCTCTGCATAAAATACAGGAAGCCAGCCATGAGATAACGCCTAGGAAAACAATACCAAAGGCACCAAGTGGTAAATCCTCATTCCGGAGTAGCAAATACTCATCTCAAGACGAGACGTCAAGACGATCAGATGCCTCAAGCCTAGTCAAAAGGAAAAGAGCTAAAGCGGAAGCATTAAAGGCTAGTGTCGCCTTCGCAGAAAAACAGGCTGCTCTTTTAAAATAAGAGGCTCAAATGGAAGCAACTGCAGCTCGCAGGAAAGCCGAGATGGAGCTTAAGAAAGCCGAGTTAAAGGCCGACTTAACATTACTAGAAAGTCGTAGGGTAGCTGCTGTAGTGCAAACGGAAGCACGAATCCTGGAAGAGGATGGAAGCCAGACTGGAGCTGCTAGTTACGACCAAAGAAGTCAGCTTCCTGAAGAAGAAGCAGACCCACTTCAACGGGTTCAAGACTATGTCGAAGGGCAATCCTTGAGTTTTACAAACCAGGACTCTATTGGCAATCACGACAATACTCATTTTGACGTCCACATGGATAATATTGGCGGGAATACCCGTGTAATCAATCCACATCCCATGGTTACAAATACTCCGTCAGTAGTATATGGAGCACCAGAAGTCACATCAACTCCAGTTTCGACTGGACACCTTGCTTCAAAGACTCAATCAGTTACATTTCAGCTGAACAAAAATGCACCAGACTTTGTACCTTCATATCAACGTCCTCCGTACGAAATTTCAACACCCAACTTGATAACAGGAAGTGTAAATGATTCGGCAACTGTAAATCAAACTTCAGAGATAACCAGATTCCTTCTCCATAAGGAAATACTGCTTTCTGGTCTTACTAATTTTAACGATCGTGCTGAGTCGTACTATGTCTGGAAGAATAGCTTCAAATCTGTCATTGATGAAACGAAAGTATCAGACTCGCAACATTGGAACCTCCTCGTAAATTGGTTAGGAGTAGAATCGTCAAAACAAGCCGAAAGCTTCAGAAGATCTAATGCAGATAACCAAAAAGAATGTATAACGCTCCTTTGGAATCGTTTAGATAAACGATATGGATCCCCTGAAATGGTGGATGCTTCACTCAAAGCCAGATTAACAAACTTTCCAAAATTGACAAATAAAGACAATATACGTCTCTATGAATTTTCTGACTTGCTTTCGGAAATTGAATACACCAAAAACAATATTAAATTCCGGACACTTCTTGGATATTTTGATTCCTCATCTGGAATAAGACCAATTTTCGGTAGATTACCGTACGGACTCCAAGAAAAATGGAAAAAAAAGAGCATCAACTTACAAGTCTAAACACGACGTACCATTTCCGCCATTTACGGAATTCTCCAAATGCATACGGGAAATGAGTATAGTAAGAAAAGATCCCGGATTCAACTATGAACAAGAGTTGCCGTCAACATCGAAATATACCGGAAAACAATTTCCCGGGGCCAGAACCTGGGTATTTGCAAATAAAACAGGCATCGAAAGAGGTCCAGAGAAGCCTGGAAGAAATACCAGGGGCACCCCGCTCCGGCGTCCAGAAAACGAAAGAGAGCTTGACCGGTGTATAATACACAAGACAAAACACTCACTGGACGACTGCAGAGGATTCATATCGAAGTCGATCGACGAACGAAAAGAACTATTGAACCAGAATAACATCTGTTACAAATGTTGTGCTTCAAATAAACACAGAAGCCGGGAATGTACGGAAACAATCTCCTGCAAGAATTGCGGAAGTGAACAACACACGACCGCCCTGCATGTAACTAGAAGTAAACAACCATCTTCAAATGTACCCGTGCAAATGGACGGCGGGGAGACAAATGATGCCAGTAATCCTACTACCCTAAAAACGGTAAATGCATCTTGCACATAATTCTGTGGCTATAAGAACACAAGTAAATCATGTGCAAAAATCCTACCTGTGAATGTATATCATAAGGACCACCCAGAAAATATGGTTCAAATGTATGCTGTTATCGACGATCAGAGTAACAGATCATTGGCATCTCCTGAGTTTTTCAACCTGTTCAACATTAAAGAGAAGCCAGAAAACTACACCCTATCTACATGTTCTGGTCGTATTGTAACTTCTGGAAAAAGAGCCAAAGGATTTATTATCGAATCAATACATAGACAAGTACGATTAGAATTGCCTGTTCTGATAGAATGTGACTACATCCCAAATAATCGGGCAGAAATTCCGACACCGGAAGTTGTAATGCATTTCCCACACTTGAAAGATCTTGCGGGAAACATTCAGCCTATCAACGATAACATGAACATTATATTACTTATCGGAAGAGACCTTACTGAGGCCCATCATGTGCTCGACCAACGACTTGGACCACCTAGAGCGTCATATACCCAGCAATTGAAACTGGGTTGAGTAGTCATTGGCGAGACTTGTCTGGACAACCAACATGCGACTCCAGACTTATCAGTGAAGAAGACGTGTATCCTACCGACTGGACAACCTACAACACTAACGCCTTGTGAAAATAAATTTGGTGTACGGGAATCAAATCCCGCAAGCTTGAACGCTATAAACAAAGCAGTAGACATATCCGAATATGATATTTTTACCAATACTAAAGACGACGACAAACCAAGAATGTCGTGTGAAGACAAAATATTTCTGAAGGAAATAAACGATCAGTTCACAAAGTATTCTACAGGAAGTTGGGTATCTCCGTTACCTTTTCGGACACCACATCAACGGCTGCCAAACAACAAACAACAAGCTCAACGACGAGCTGAATTTCTAGAAAATAGTTTAAAAAAGAACGCCGTCAAAAACGAACATGTCCTGGCATTCATGGGTAGGATACCGGACAACAACCACGCGGAAGTTGCTCCACCATTACAAGAGAATGAGGCATGTTGGTATTTGTCGTTGTTTGGCGTGTATAATCCTAAGAAGCCTGAACAAATCAGAGGTGTGTTTGATTCGTCCGCAAAGTTTAACGGAGTTTCTCTTAACAACGTTTTGTTAACTGGCCCAGACTTATCCAACAGTTTACTGGGAGTCCTCTTACGCTTCAGGAGAGAAATGATTGCTGTCACTGCTGACGTTCAACACATGTTTCACTGTTTCATAGTGAGAGAAGATCACCGAAATTACCTGAGATTTCTATGGTACAAAGAAAATGATTTTGAGAAGGATTTGATAGAATACCGAATGAGAGTTCATGTCTTCGGTAACAGTCCATCCCCTGCTGTTGCAACATTGGGTCTCCGTAAACAGCACATGCTGCAGAGTCGGAGTACGGCCAACACGTAATAAATTTTGTAGCAAACGATTTTCACGTGGACGACGGATTAACGTCATGTCCGACAGCAGAAGAAGCTATCAAAGTCATGAAAGATACACAAGAAGCCTTGCAAAAATACTGAAATCTCCGCCTTCATAAGTTTGCATCAAACAGTTTTGAAGTGATGTCAGCTTTTCAATCTAGCGATCTAGCCACGAACCTGAAAGATTTAGATCTAGAAGCTAATGCCAAACCACTCCAGCGTAATCTAGGATTGATATGGGACGTCAATACAGACAGGTTCCTTTTCCAGTTGTCACCAGACAATAAGCTCGTCACTCGACGGGGTATACTATCAACAGTTAATAGTATATACGATCCTCTAGTATTCTTGGCTCCAGTAATTATCCAGGGAACCCTAATTTTACGAAAACTGACGTCAAGAACGTTTGATTGGGACGACCCTGTCCCAGATGACATCGCATCTGAATGGGAATATTGACGAGATGCATTGAAAGTGCTAGAAACTCTTTGTATCGTATACCACGTACATACGTGTCTAACCTCAGCCAAACTGTCACGAAAGAACTTCACGTGTACGCAGATGCTTCAGAAAAGGCAATAGCAGCGGTTGTCTACCTCCTTACATTGGATAAAGATGGCAATCCTAATCTTGGTTTCGTCCTAGGGAAAGCAAAAGTTGCTCCTACAAACGGACATACAATTCCACGTCTGGAACTTTGTGACGCTGCACTGGCCGTAGAAATCGCACAGTGTGCTTTAGAACAGCTGGACCTGCCAATCAACTCTATTAAATAGTATACAGATAACAAAGTAGTTCTAGGCTACATCACGAACGACAGAAGAAGATTCTATTTCTACGTTGGAAATAGAGTTGAAAGAATCAGAAAATTTAGTTTTCTAGAACAATGGAATTATGTAAACACGGATCATAATCTGGCTGACTCAGCTACAAGATCACTACCTGCTAGCGAAATTCATAACAGTGAGTGGTTATTGGGACCTAAGCATCTCACTTGTGAATCAAGTAAAAACCCTGAGGGGAAATATCAACTTGTTGACCCAGACAGCGATGAGGAGATTCGTCCGGATAGCTCGGTTGCAAGAACGCTCACAACACTAGATTGCATCAACATATGAACTGAAAGATTTCAGCATTTCTCTACCTGGAAAGCTCTTATACGTGGTAATGCATTTTTGAAACGTTCGTCTCGTTTACGTCTAAACGGAAAACCAACAGTAAACACTCGACCAAATCCGAGTTGATTCTCCTTGTGGAAGAAGATTGTGTATAATTTATATTCACTGGAATTATGTATCATATTCGTTATTGTTTATTTTAAGTATAGTGATATCAAGTAGATATCAGACGTGGAGTGTACTGTCACATTTGATCGATAAATTAATGAGTTCCGAATGTGTTCCGAACGTTGCTTTCCCCGACACATCAGAGTCCCATATACGAAAAATATACGTGGACACGCAGTGAACACTACCCAGGAATTAGAGGGGCATACCACAGCGTGAGTAGAAATTTCAACAATATATAGACAATATTGTATTATCAAACACATTTATTAACTTTACACTATATCATTCCTGTAAATATGAGGAAATACATTGGTTGAGTTTCAACATGCAGTGTGTCAACATTTACGTCCGTGCTTATTCATCTATGATAAAAACCGATAATATTTGACATTATAAACATATTCTACAGTATATTGTGACATCAAATCATTATTTTCCCGTTTGTAACCAGAACTCAACTGTGCAATATTATTTCCGACCGTACACCGGAAATAGCGGATCAACATACACCGAAACTTGCGTTCCAGTCTTTGTGTGATTTTATGTTAGTATTGATGTTATTGACAATAACTTTCATGTAATTCGGACACTTTCTATATTTTATGCTATTGAATTTATTGTCAGTAACTTTCATGTAATTCTAACAGTTTCTTATGATTGTTCCCTTTTTGTATTTTTCTGTGTTTTACCACTTCACTACGCACACTTCATTTTACTACACTACATATTTGAGGATTTAATAAAGATTTCAGCCCCTAGTACTGCATCTTCTTATTTGAACCTCAAACTGATTAAGCTTGCTGGATCCGGTCCAGTACATAAACGTTGTAAGAATTTTCAGCAAATATATTATTGAAATTTTTATGTGTTAATAAAAACAAATTACAGTTTACTAAAATTTTATATAATATATGTTCTATTCTAACATGACGTCCTTCATTGGCAATATAAATAATACACTGATAAAACACACGATATATTTTATTTCGCTCATGCGTATTGACGAACAAATTACAAACATAATTCCCTAGTGAATTTATGTATTCATACAGCACTGTGGTGCACAATAAACATAAAAATGATGCCCGTATTGTTTTTTACCTATATTTTTCCGGAATAAATACTTAAGACAACCATCAATGAACTTTGATTTTTGAAATTTAACATCTTCCGGAAGTCGTTTACAAGGAACGCTGATGACATTGAAAGATATGGTTACTGATTTATTTTTAAAATTTTGTGAGCATTTTACTTGTTTAAGTTGCAAAATTCAAAATGTCATTAAATTGGAAAATATCAGTAACTTCATAGCATCACAGTCTATTTATACATAAAAGAAAAATAACTGTAAACTGTAAAACATGAAGGTTAGTGAATTTTGTTAGGAAATGCATTTCCATTACCGACTTCCTCTTAAAAAAATAAGTTAGATTTTTCCCACTAGAATTGAAATAATTCATGGAAGCCAGAGTTTGTATCAGGTTTTGACATGGGTAACATTATTTTGGTTGCATTTTATCCCTCGCTAACGCTCGGGATAAAATTTGTACGAAAATAATATTACCCATATTAAAACTGTTTACAAACTCTGGCTTTCAAGAATTATTTCTTCAGTAAAAACTTATATTAATACAGCTGACTCTTCCAATTAAACCTTATTCAAACTGATACAAAGGGTCAATATGAGTAGACGTATCTTCCAAAATTCAAATTTTCCAAAAACTGTTTATCATGCTACTCCATTTCATAGGAGACTCATGATAGAATTTATTACCACAGATCAAATCTTGGCTTTATCTGATATAGTTTTCAAAATTCCGTTTCGAAGAATACGCATCAGCAATTCGCAAAAAAGATAGACTAACGCCCACATGTACTTGTGGACAAGACCCTATATGGTGCCACTGATTGCACCTTCCCCTTGTTTTTTAACATCTATTTTGTTTTCGTGTACATCTCCTTTATATAAACAATATACATATTAAATATAACATACATACACAAGAGTTACACTCTTCATTATTAATAAAATCATGAATTATAACGAGTGTAACACAGTCTGATATTTACCAACTGACAAATCGATCACACCTTTACTAAAATTGGATTTGTATATATAACACAACCAAGAATCAAATGGGGCCATCGTGGTTGTGATCGTATGGTAGTTGGACGTAAGACTACATGTGCAATCGGTGCCTATCACCACTAAGGTTGTGATTTCAAACCCCGTTGATGGCGAGGTGTACTCGATACAACATTATATGATAAAACTTACGGGTCGGTTGTTTTCTTCAGACACTCCAGTTTCCTCAACCAATAAAACTGACCTTCATGATTAACTGAAATATTGTTGAAAGTGGCGTTCAACACCACAAACCAAACTAACCAAGCTAGAGTGAAGAAAATTGATAAATGTTATACAATATAGTTGGATTATCAATTCGGCAAAGTTGTGGTCTTTTAAAATTTAGTTTTAAAATAAATAATAAAATAATATAATACAAGTGTGTTAAAGTAAGTTGTAATAAACACGACATTTATGTGAATGAAGATGAGATATGAGATAGAACACGAATATATTGATTTCTAACTATATTAAAGGCAGGATACACACGGATATATATAATATAATCTGCGAGTGTAATAAAATAAAAGTGTAGAAATTTACTTCACAAAGCAGTAAAATATGACAAAATAAAACAGTGAATATTTTATTATTTCCTAACAATAGTTGAGACAGACAAAACAAAATTACATTGACTTTAAGGTGTAGAATAATAAAGGGCAACACAGAATACAGCGGCTCAATGAGTTAGGTCGCTGGATCTAACAACTCATACAAGCCTATCAACAATACGGCGTTGGTTCGCGCCCGGCTTTGTAAATTACAAAAAAGGTGCACTCGACTCGCATCCGCAAGTGATAAAGTTTACCAGTTGCTCACCCATGGTCGGTGGTTCTGTCCGGGTACTCCGGCTTCCTCCACCACTAAAACTGGTCGCCATGATATAGCTGAAATATTGTTGAAAGTGGCGTTAAACACCAAAAATCAAAACAAATCAAATCCAAATCGTATTTGGACCATACGCGTATGGTCTGACTACTAATTTTAAATTAGAACGTATCGATTTTATTGATTAGCATCCCTTTTTGCATGATTATTTTAAACCACTCGAATGAACTTGGATTAAATCAACTTAAACTTTATTCAGTACTTGGTATTGTAAACTGTCGGTTTTCAAAATGTCTTGGGAAGACAAATTGAATACATACTTACATAAAATAACCGAAAAGACTACCACAGGATTGATTTCTGACGAAAAAGCGGAAATAATAAAAGCGAATGTGTTACGGACTTGTGTTGACGGTGTTTAATGAAAACAATACTACAGAAAATTAGAGGTTCCGCCAATATGTGAAAGAGAGAAATTTCCAGCTTATTACATGCCCTTTACTTGGAGTAGAGGATGAACTGTGTGTACCAGCAAAAGAGGTTGGTTTATCTTAATTGAATGTCTTTTGTCAATTGATCCCGCATCCCCGTCCCTCGCATATTCCAAGCACCCAAAACAATGATAAAAGTTACCCAAAAAAACTACGCCTACAAATTTAAGCCCGCTCATATCCCGGGCTCGTATTGTGTTTTTCTCAATGAATTCGACATGATTATGATAGCTAATTGTGCATACTATCGCAAACGAAGTTGAACAATTTTAATTCTGAATGAATTAATTTTATTTCTCATAAACTAAATGCAAAGTTTATTGATACAGAGATAATAGCACAAATATAAAACAATGAAACAAATGTGAACAATATGAAACTATACAGCATAGGATTTTAACCAGGAGGTACTTTAACAGTTACTATTTTAATAAATATACAAAGTTTTTCTAAAGTTGTCAAGTTTTCTGAACTAAATAAATTATTAAATTTGTGAATGTTCGGTCGTCGAGTACAGACGTCTGGTAAAAGTTTGTTTTTCGTTCCTCAGTAAATGCCTTGCACTCCATAATATAGGGATATTCATCGCCCATTTCTCTAGAATCGCAAAGATAGCACAACATTTCCTGTCTAGGATTATTCTGCCATCTTCTCGATTCTATTGGTAGACGATGGTTACTACACAGGAAGCGGCAAAGTAAAATTATGCTGCTAGTATTTAACTTTTGTATTTATCTCTATAAGACCTATTTTGAGGTCTGTATGCAGAAATATTGTTCTTCCTATTTTTCAGTTCACAACTTCGGTTTTATTATTTTATTTCTCTTCTTTTTTCATATTCGTTTATTTTATGAATCAGCGACAGAGGTGGACTCAAGAGACCGATCTTCACACGGATTCCCTGGTATGTGTTTAAATGTTTAAAATTGATTTCGACATGTACATGTATGTTGCACTTGACTGATAAATATGTGTAGATGAGTTTCATTATTTAATATTTAGATTAACGATTAAATATTTCCTTCAAAATCGTCTTCTTCATTTAATACGCATAAGGTCTAAATACCGATTTGGTCTAATTGGTTGATGACCTTACGCGTATGGTCCGACCATACGCGTATGGTAGGACCATTTGAGTATACTGATTTGGTCCGGACCATACGCTTATGGTCCAACTAATGATTTGGTATGGAACATATACACTATGATTATGTGTGAATGTATTGAATGATCCAGAACGGATAAGCATGTTGATGTTTGGACAATCGTCTGTGCGTGTTTGACTTAAATATCATAAGGGTGTGGTATTTGATAAAGCTTCAACAATATTATTTCGAAATATACGTGCACATATAACATTTCTAGTTTCCAAGTTTAATAAAATATAAATATATATAATAATATCATAAGCTTTGTATGCTTAAAATATGTAATCGACAGTTTAAATGTCTTTCTTATTGATGACTATGACTATGTATGCCTTTATGCAATGATTCAGAACGGTTATGCAAGTTGAGTTTCGGTCCGTCTTCTGTTTGAGCTTGAGGTAAATGCCATGAGGGGTCGGATTTTTTGTTATACAATATCATATGTTAGAAATAGAAATTGAAAGAAATACTTATTTATTTCATTCTCTAAATTCTTAAATAAAAAGTGTATTTATTTTCTAACACAACTGATCTCAAACTTTGACACCAGGCTATGACATAACATATATCAATATTACTATTGAATTCACTTTAACCGAAGACAACTGTTTATAATCAAATAATAATACCGGAAAGTATGTGCCTGCATATTCTGGATATTCGGGATGATCTGAAGGATATGTAAAAGTGTACACTGGATCGTGTATCTAATGGCTCTCAAGGTAACCTAAAAAAGTATCTTTCATGAGCATATGCCGTATATATATAGGGTATCAATATGTGCACTATTCATTAATGTAAAAAATTAGACTACTCTTTATAGACAGTGATTTCTTACGATACGATATGATATTCTAGATATTGTGGTTCGTATCATGATTTCCTTGATAGAGGGATGCTGCTAACAAGGAAGCTACTGAACCGAAAGTTCCTCTTAGTGAATATGAAGCCATCACTTCGAAAGATTTACGGCAACACCCATGACTTTGTTGACCGCTATGATAGATTGTACTAGTAAAAAGGTTAGAAAGCCAAATAATTAAAATAAGTCGCGCACGACACGTATACACAATACAATACATAAGGTATGTTCAAAGCCATAATATTGTAAAAACAAAGAATAAGAAAAAACACCAAAAACAGTCCAAAAACATAATATAATAAAGACAAATAATCAGACAAAACACTCAAAACAGTCCAAGAAACATTCGTAATATAGTAAAGACAAATAATCAGACAAAACACCCAAAACAGTCAAAAAAACATAACATAGTAAAGACAAATAATCAGACAAAACAGTCAAAAAACAGTCTTAATATTGTAAAGACAAATAATCAGACAACACACCCAAAACAGTCCAAAAACAGTCTTAATATTGTAAAGACAACTAATCAGACAAAACACCCAAAATAGTCCAAAAACAATAATAATATTGTAAAGACAAATGATCAGACAAAACACCCAAAGCCAGTCCAAAAACAGTCATAATATTCTAAAGACAAATAATCAGACAAACGCCCAAAACAATCCAAAAACAATAATAATATTGTCAAGACAAATGATCAGACAAAACACCCAAAACCAGTCCAAAAACAGTCATAATATTGTAAAGACAAATAATCAGACAAAACACCCAAAACAAGTCCAAAAACAGTCATAATATTGTAAAGACAAATAATCAGACAAAACATCCAAAAACAGTCCTCAAAACATAACATAGTAAAGACAAATAATCAGACAAAACACCCAAAATAGTCCAAAAACAATAATAATATTGTAAAGATAAATGATCAGACAAAACACCCAAAACCAGTCCAACAACAGTCATAATATTGTAAAGACAAATAATCAGAGAGTCTTTTAGAAAGACAAAACACTCAAAACAGACAAAAAACAACATAAAACACACAATAAAGGAGGAAAAAAAACAAAGACAAAAAAAGACAAAAACAAATAAAAACAACAAAAAGAAGAAGGAAAAACAATACAAAGGGATTATTCAGGATATCTACGATTCGATGTGACGCAGTACTATCTATATTTATTAAATATGAAGAATTATTCTACAGATAAAAATGTCTCCACTATTTTATTTGTACACTATGACTATGTATGCATCAATTCAATGATCCAGAACCGTTACGCATGTTGAATTTTGGTCAATCGTCGTTGTAAGTTTTACGTAGATATCACACAGAGTGTGATTTTTGACAAATTAAGATCAATATTACTGGGGTATATTCGTGCAAATCTAACTTTTCTAGTATTCCTGGCTTATAGACTATAAATATATATTAAAACAGCACAAGCTGTGTATTTTTAAGACATTTATTTGACTCTTTACATGTCGTTCTTATTTTTGAATATGACTATGTTTACCTGTATGTAATGATCCAGAACGGTTAAGCTTGCTGATTTTTGATAGATCGTGTGTGTGAATTTGCCATAAATATCATGTAAATATAACAAGGGTGTATTTTTTCAGTCGCATAACATTATATGTAGAATCTTATAACATGCATTGGTTGACATATATATTGAAATAAACAATATTCTATTTTATTCTCTAATTTAAAAAAAAAAACATGCAATACACCATTTTAATGACAACATAAACATTTTATTGGTACAATCAACTTGAAAATTTAATATCTTTGAATCTGATGAAAATCATTCACCAAATAATGAAGCGGAAAAAGACAGTTTTAGAGAACAAAGATAAAGCTCTTAAATATCGCTTTATTGAAGGTATTACAGAACCATACTTGAAACGAGAAGTAAAACGATTCAGTTTCGAACACAAAACAATGAAATTTCTCGAGTTTATACAAGAAGTACTATTTTGAGTGAATGAAAATACACAAAGTTGGAAAGTAAAATTACAAATGCAAGATGTCGGCGTTGTTAGTTACCGAGCAATGAAATCAGAACACACATCGAATGGCAATTCTGAAATATTAAAACTTCTCACAAAACAACAAGAAATGCTAGATAAACAACAGAAACAAATTGATAAATTGTCAAAAGCTAAAAAATATAGTAGCTCAAAATGTAGTAATACACATAGTAGCCATAAGTCAGAGTCAAACACAAACTATCAAGTTACTTGTTATAAGTGCAGGGGTAAAGGGCATACACGTCCAGAATGTCCGTCACCTTTTCAAGCACAAAAAAGCGATGAGGATGCACATAAACCGCACACGAATGTACAGTATAAAGGTAGAGACAGAGGTTATCGTGGTATATATTACCAAATAGGTAGCAGAGGTCAATGTCGAGGAACAGGTGTTCCTAATGACTCGGAAGAGTTAAAAGAGTAGTTTCTAGTGCGGCGGGACGGTCAGTAGAAGGTACAGCAGTAAGAGTAGACTCGAATACATTTCAAAATAACATTTTTAGAATCATTGCAAGAAAGAGTCAAGAGACAGCAAGTTTGGTCTAAAATCAAGCAGTTACAGCACTTATAGATACTGGTTCTCAGGTTTCGACAGTGATCGAAACATACATTAATACATTATCAGAAAATAAACCAATAGATTGTGGGTAATTTATTTACAAGTAGTCTCCAACATCTACAAAGGATTGTGGGTAATTTACTTACAATTAATCACCATCATCTACAATGATTGTGGATAATTGAATTGCAAATAATTAGCATCATCTACAAAGGATTGTGGGTAATTTACTTACAATTAATCACCATAATCGACAAAGGATTGTGGATATTATTCTTACAAGTAATCAACATCATCTACAAAGGATTGTGGGTAATTTACTTACAAGTAATCGTAATCATCTACAAAGTATTATGGGTATTTTTTTCTACAAGTAATCACCATCATCTACAAGAATTGTGGATGATCTACTTCCAAATAATCACCATCATCTACAAAGGATTTTGTGTAGTTTACTTACACGTAATCATCCTAATCTACAAAGGATTGTGGGTAATTTACTTACAAGTAATCATCATCATCTACAAAGGATTGTGTGTAATTTACTTACAATTAAACATTATCATTTACAAAGTATTGTGGTTAATTTACTTACAAGTAATCATCATCATCTACAAAGTATTGTTGGTAATTTACTTAAAAGTAATCATCATCATCTACAAACGATTTTGGGTAATTTACTTTCAAATAATCGCCTTCATCTACAAAGGATTGTTGATAATTTACTTACAAATAATCACCATCATCTACAAAGGATTGTGGGTATTTTATTTACAAGTAATCACCATCATCTACAAAGGATTGTGTGTAATTTACATAGAAGTTTATTTACAAAGGATTGTTGGTAATTTATTTACAAATAAGCATCACCATCTACAAAGGATTGTGGGTAATTGTTTTAGGAATAACCATCTTCATCTACAAAGGATTATTAGTAATTTACTTACAAGTAATTATCATCATCTACATAGGATTATATTATAAGTAATTTACTTACAAGTAATGATCATCATCTAAAAAGGATTGTGGGTACTTTACATACAAGTAATTACCATCATTACAAATGATTGTGGGTAATTTACATACAAATAATAACCATCATCTACAAAGGATTGTGTGTAATTTTATTACAAGTAATCACCATTATCTACAAGGATTGTGGGTAATTTACTTACAAGTAATCACCTTCATCTATAAGGATTGTGGGTAATTTACTTGCAAATAACCACCGTCATCTACAAAGGTTTGTGGGTAACTTACTTAGAAGTAATCAACATCATTTACAAAGTATTGTGGTTAATTTACTTATAAGTAATCATCAACATCTACAAAGGATTGTGGGTAATTTATATTCAAGTAATCGCCATCATCTACAAACGATTGTGGGTAATTTACTTACAAATAGTCACCATCATCTACAAAGGCTTGGGGGTAATTTACTTACAATTAATCACCATCATCTACAAATGATTGTTGGTAATTTACTTACAAATAATCACCATCATCTACAAAGGATTGTGGGTAATTTATTGACAAGTAATCATCATCATCTACGGAGGACTGTCAGTAGTTTACTTACAAGTAATCATACTCATCTACAAAGGATTGTGGGTAATTTACATACAAATAATCACCATCACCAACAAGGATTGTGGGTGATCTACTTGCAAATAATCACCATCATATACAAAGGATTGTGGGTAATTTATTTACAAGTAATTACCATCATCTGCAAAGGATTGTGCGTAATTCACTTACAAGTAATTACCATCATCTGCAAAGGATTGTGGGTAATTTACTTACAGTAATTATCATCATCTACATAGGATTATAAGCAATTTACTAACAGGTAATGATCATCATCTAGAAAGGAGTGTGGGTAATTTACATTCATGTAGTTACCATCATCTGCAAAGGATTGTGTGTAATTTACATACAAATAATAACAATCATCTACAAAGGATTGTAGGTAATTTACTTACAAATAATCACCATCATCTACAAAGTATTGTGGGTAATTTATTGACAAGTAATCATCATCATCTACAAGGATTGCGGGTGATCTACTTGCAAATAATCACCATCATCTACAAAGGATTGTGGGCAATTTACTTACAAGTAATTATCATCATCTGCAAATGATTGTGGGTGATTCACTTACAAGTAATCACCATCATCTACACAGGATTGTTGATAATTTACTTACAAATAATCACCATCATCTACAAAGGTTTGTGGGTATTTTATTTACAAGTAATCACCATCATCTACAAAAGATTGTGAGTAATTTACTTAGAAGTAATCATCATCATTTACAAAGGATTGTGGGTAATTTTTTTAGGAATAACCATCATCATCTACAAAGGATTATAAGTAATGTACTTACAACTAATTATCATCATCTACATAGGATTATTAGTAATTTACTTACAAGTAATGCTCATCATCTAAAAAGGATTGTGGGTAATTTACATACAAGTAATTACCATCATTACAAATGTTTGTGGGTAATTTACATACAAATAATAACCATCAGCTACAAAGGATTGTGGGTAATTTAACTACAAGTAATCACTATTATCTACAAGGATGGTGGGTAATATACTTACAATTAATCACCTTCATCTACAATGATTGTGGGTAATTTACTTGCAAAAACCGCCGTCATCTACAAAGGTTTGTGGGTAACTTACTTACAAGTAATCACATCATTTACAAAGTATTGTGGTTAATTTACTTATACGTAATCATCAACATCTACAAAGGATTGTGGGTAATTTATATTCAAGTAATCACCATCAGCTACAAACGATTGTGGGTAATTTACTTACAAATTGTCACCATCATCTACAAAGGCTTGGGAGTAATTTACTTACAAGTAATCACCATCATCTACAAATGATCGTTGGTAATTTACTTACAAATAATCACCATCATCTACAAATGATTGTGGGTGATTTATTGACAAGTAATCATCTTCATCTACGAAGGACTGTGAGTAATTTACTTACAAGTAATAACCATCATCTACAAGGATTGTGGGTAATTGAATTGCAAATAATCACTATAATTTAAAAAGGATTATGGGTAATTTACTTACAAGTAATCACAATCATCTACAAAGGATTGTGGATAATTTGCGTACATGTAATCATCATTATCAATAAATGATTGTGAGTAATTTACATAAAAATAATCACCATCATCTGCAAAGGATCGAGGGCAATTTACTTACAAGTAATTATCATCATCTACATAGGATTATAAATAATTTACTTACATGTAATGATCATCATCTATAAAGGATTGTGGGTAATTTACATACAAGTAATAACCATCATCTACAAAGGATCGTTGGGAATTTACTTACAAATAATCACCATCATCTACAAAGGATTGTGGGTAATTTATTGACATATAATCATCATCATCTACGAAGGATTGTGAATAATTTACTTACAAGTAATCAACATCATCTACAAAGTATTGTGGGTATTTTTTTGAGGAATAACCATCATCATCTACAAAGGATTATAAGTAATTGTCTTACAAGTAATTATCGTCATCTTAAAAGGATTGTAGGTAATTTACATACAAGTAATTACCATCATTACAAATGTGTGTGGGTAATTTACATACAAATAATAACCATCATCTACAAAGGATTGTGGGTAATTTAATTACAAGTAATTACCAATATCTACAAGGATTGTGGGAAATTTACTTACAAATAATCACCATTATCTACAAGGATTGTGGGTAATTTACTTACAAGTAATCAACATCATTTCCAAAGTATCGTGGTTAATTTACTTATAAGTAATCATCAACATCTACAAAGGATTGTGGGTAATTTATATTCAAGTAATCACCATCATCTACAAACGATTGTGGGTAATTTACTTACAAATAGTCACCATCATCTACAAAGGCTTGGGGGTAATTTACTTACAAGTAATCACAATCATCTACAAAGGATTGTGGGTAATTTATTGACAAGTAATCACTATCATCCACAGAGGATTGTGGGTAATTTACTCACAAGTAATTACCATCATCTACATAGGATTATAAGTAATTTACTTACAAGTAATGATCATCATCTGGAAACGATTGTGGGTAATTTACATACAAGTAATTACCATCATCTACAAAGGATCGTTGGTAATTTACTTACAAATAATCACCATCATCTACAAAGGATTGTGGATAATTTACTTACAAGTAATCACAATCATCTACAAAGGATTGTAGGTAATTTATTTACCAGTAATCATGATCATCTACAAATGATTGTGGGTATTTTTTACAAGTGATCACCATCATCTTCAAAGGATTGTGGGTAATTTACATACATGCAATAATCATTATCTATAAATGATTGTGTGTAAATTACATAAAAATAATAACCATCATCTACAAAGGAGTGTGGGTAATTTATTGACAAGTAATCATCATCATCTACAAGGATTGTGGGTGATCTACTTGCAAATAATCACCATAATCTACAAAGGATTGTTGATAACTTACTTACAAATAAACACCATCATCTACAAAGGTTTGTGGGTATTTTATTTACCAGTAATCACCATCATCTACAAAGGATTGTGAGTAATTTACTTACAACTAATTATCATCATCTACATAGGATTATAAGTAAGTTACTTACAAGTAATGATCATCATGTAAAAAGGATTGTGGCTAATTTACATACAAGTAATTACCATCATTACAAATGGTTGTGGGTAATTTACATACAAATAATAACCATCATCTACAAAGGATTGTGGGTAATTTAACTACAAATAATCACCATTATCAACAAGGATTGTGGGTAATATACTTACAACTAATCACCTTCATCTACAAGGATTGTGGGTAATTTACTTCCAAATAACCACCGTCATCTACAAAGGTTTGTGGGTAACTTACTTACAAGTAATCAACATCATTTACAAATTATTGTGGATAATTTACTTATGCGTAATCCCCAACATCTACAAAGGATTGTGGGTAATTTATATTCAAGTAATCACCATCAGCTACAAACGATTGTGGGAAATTTACTTACAAATAGTCACCATCATCTACAAAGGATTGTGGGTATTTTATTGACAAGTAATCACCATCATCTACAAAGGATTGTGAGTAATTTACTTAGAAGTAATCATCATTATTTACAAAGGATTGTTGGTAATTTATTTACAAGTAATCATCACCATCTACAAACGATTGTGGGTATTTTTTTTAGGAATAACCATCATCATCTACAAAGGATTATAAGTAATTTACTTACAACGAATTATCATCATCTACATAGGATTATAAGTAATTTACTTACAAGTAATGATCATCATCTAAAAAGGATTGTGGGTATTTTACATACAAGTAATTACCATCATTACAAATGATTGTGGGTAATTTACATACAAATAATAACCATCATCTACAAAGGATTGTGGGAAATTTACTTATAAGTAAACATCAACATCTACAAAGGATTGTGGGTAATTTATATTGAAGTAATCACCATCATCTACCAACGATTGTGGGTAAATTACTTACAAATAGTAACGATCATCTACAAAGGCTTGGGTGTAATTTACTTACAAGTAATCACCATCATCTACAAATGATTGTTGGTAATTTATTTACAAATAATCATAATCATCTACAAAGGATTGTGGGTAATTTACACAAAAATAATAACCATCATTTACACAGGATTGTGGGTAATTTATATACATATAATCACCATCATCTACAAAGGTTTGTGGGGTATTTTATTTACAAGTAATCACCATCATCTACAAAGGATTGTGAGTAATTTACTTAGAAGTAATCATCATCATTTACAAAGGATTGTGGGTATTTTTTTTTGGAATAACCATCATCATCTACAAAGGATTATCACTAATTTACTTACAACTAATTATCATCATCTACATAGGATTATAAGTAAGTTACTTACAAGTAATTATCATCATCTAAAAAGAATTGTGGGTAATTTAACTACAAGTAATCACCATTATCTACAAGGATTGTGGGTAATATACTTACAATTAATCACCTTCATCTACAAGGATTGTGTGTAATTTACTTGCAAATAACCACCGTCATCTACAAAGGTTTGTGGGTAACTTACTTACAAGTAATCAACATTATTTATACAGTATTGTGGTTAATTTATATTCAAGTAATCACCATCAGCTACAAACGATTGTGGGTAATTTACTTACAAATAGTCACCATCATCTACATTGGATTGTGGGTATTTTTTGCACAAGTAATCACCATCATCTATAAAGGATTATGAGCAATTTACTTACAAGTAATCATCATTATCTACAAAGGATTGTGTGTGATTTACTTACAAGTAATCATCATCATCTACAAAGTATTGTTGGTAATTTACATACTTGTAATCACCATCATCTACCAAGCATTGTTGATAATGTACTTACAAATAATCACCATCATCTACAAAGGATTGTTGGCAATTTATTTACTAGTAATCATCACCATCTACATAGGATTGTGAGTAATTTTTTTTACGAATAATCATCATCATATCCTAAGGATTATGTGTAATTTACTTACGAGTAATCATCATCATCATCTACAATGTATTGTTGGTTATTTACTTACAAACAATCATCATCATCTTCAAAAAATATTTGGTAATTTACTTGCAAATAATCATCATCATCTTCAAAGGATTGTGGGTAATTTACTTAAAAGGAATCATCATTATCTATAACTGATTGTGGGTAATTAACATATAAATAATTACCATACTATACAAAGGAGTGTGGGTAGTTTAATTAATAGTATTCACCATCATCTACAAGGATTGTGGGTAATTTACTTACAAGCAATCATCATCTACAAAGGATTGTGTGTAATTTACTTTCAAGTAATCACCATCATCTAGAAACGATTGTGGGTAATTCACTTACAAGTAATCACCATCATCTACAATGATGGTGGGTGATCTACTTACAAGTAATCATCATCATCTACAAAGGATTGTGGGTAATTTATTTACAAGTAATCATCATTATCTATAAATGATTTTGGGTAATTCACTTACAAATAATCACCATCATCTTCAAGTCGTTTTGTGTAATTTACTTACAAGTAAACATCATTATCTTCAGGGATTGTTGGTAATTCACTTACAAGTAATCACCATCATCTACAAGGATTATGGGTGATCTACTTGCAAATAATCACCATCATCTACAAAGGATTGTGGGTAATTTACTGACAAGTAATCATCATCTTCAAAGTATTTTAGGGAATTTACTTGCAAATAACCATAATCATCTTCAAAGGATTGTGGGTAGTTTAATTAATAATATTCACGATCATCTACAAGGATTGTGGTTAATTTACATACAAATACTCACCATCATCTACAAAGGAGTGTGGGTAATTTACTTACAAGCAATCATCATCATCTACAAAGGATTGTGGGTAATTTACTTACAAGTAATCATCATCTTCAAAGTATTGTAGGGAATTTACCTGCAAATAATCATCATCATATTCAAAGGATTGTGGGTAATTTACTTACAAGTAATCACCATTATCTATAGCTGATTGTGGTTAATTTACATACAAATACTCACCATCATCTACAAAGGATTGTGGGTAATTTACTTACACGTAATCATCATCATGTACAAAGGATTGTGGGTAATTGAATTAAAATAATTACCATCATCTACAAAGGATTGTGGGTATTTTTTTTTACAAGTAATCACCATCATCTACAAAGGATTATGGGCATTTACTTACAAGGAATCATCATTATCTACAAATGATGGTGGGTAATTTCCATACAAGTAATCGTCATCATGTACAAAGGATTGTGGGAAGTTTACTTACAAGTAATCATCATCATCTACAAAGGATTGTGTGTAATTTACTTACAGGTAATCATCATTATCTTCAAGGGATCGTGGGTAATTTACTTACAAGTAATTACCATCATCTATAAAGGATTGTGGGTAATTTACATCCAAGTAATTTACAGTGATCTACAAAGGATTGTGGATATTTTACTTATAAATAATTACCATCATCTACAAAGGAATGTGAGTAATTTACTTACAAGTAATCACCATCATCTACAATGATTGTGGGTAATTGAATTACAAATAATCACCATCATCTACAAAGGATTGTGGGTAATTTACTTACAAGTCATCATCATCTTCATCTACAAAGGGTTGTGGGTAATTTACTTACAAGAAATAATAATCATGTACAAAGGATTGTGGGTAGTTTACTTAAAAGTAATCATCATCATCATCCACAAAGGATTGTAGGTAATTTACTCACATGTAATTACCATCATCTACGAGGATTGTGGGTAATTTACATACAAATACTCACCATCATCTACAAAGGATTCTGGGTAATTTACTTTCAAGTAATCATCATCATGTACAAATGATTGTGGGTAGCTTACTTACAGGTATTCACCATCATCTACAAAGGATTGTGAGTAATTTACTTTCAAGTAATCACCATCATCAATAATCATCATCATCTGCAAAGAATTGGGGGTATTTTTTTCACAAGTAATCAACATCATCTATAAAGGATTATGGGCAATTTACTTACAAGGAATCATCATTATCCACCAATGATTGTGGGTAATTTACTTAGATGTAATCATCATCATGTACAAATGATTGTGGGTAGTTTACTTATAGGTAATCATCATCATCTACAAAGGATTGTGTGTAATTTACTTACAAGTAATCATCATTATCTTCAATGGATTGTGGGTAATTTACTTACAAGTAATCATCATTATCTATAAAGGATTGTGAGTAATTTACTTAAAAGTAATCACCTTCTTCTACAAGGGATTGTGGATACTTTACTTACAAGTAATCACCATCATCTACAAAGGATTGTGTGTAATTTACTTACAAGTAATCATCATTATCTTCAATGGATTGTGGGTAATTTACTTACAAGTAATCATCATTATCTATAAAGGATTGTGAGTAATTTACTTAAAAATAATCACCTTCTTCTACAAGGGATTGTGGATACTTTACTTACAAGTAATCACCATCATCTACAAAGGATTATGGGTAATTCACTTACAAGTAATCATCATCATCATCCACAAAGGATTGTATGTAATTTACTTACAAGTAATTACCATCATCTATAAAGGATTGTGGGTAATTTACATTCAAGTAATTTACCATGATCTACAAAGGATTGTGGATATTTTACTTATACATAATCACCATCATCTACAAAGGATTGTGAGAAATTTACTTACAAGTAATCACCATCATCTACAATGATTGTGTATAATTGCATTACAAATAATCACCATCATCTACAAAGCATTGTTGGTATTTTTTTACAAGTAATCACCATCATCTATAAAGGATTATGGGCAATTTACTTACAAGTAATCATCATTATCTACAAAGGATTATATGTGATTTACTTACAAGTAATCATAATTATCTTCAAGGGATTGTGGGTAATTTACTTACAAGTAATCATCATTATCTATAAAGGATTGTGAGTAATTTATTTAAAAGTAATCACCTTCTTCTACAAGGATTGTGGCTGATCTACTTGCAAATAATTACAGTCATCTACAAAGGATTGTGGGTAATTTACTTGCAAGTAATCATCCTCATCTACATATGATTGTGGGTAATTTACTTACAAGTAATCATCACCATCATCTTCAAAGGAGTGTGGGTAAATTACTTACAAGTAATCATCATTATCTATTAATGCTTTTGGGTAATTCACTTGCAAATAATCACCATCATCTTCAAGTCATTGTGTGTAATTTACTTACTAGTAATCACCATTATCTACATAGGATTATCTGTAGCTTACTTACAAATAATCACTACCATTTCTACAAGTGATTGTGGGTAGATTACTTACAAGTAATCATCATCATCTACAAAGGAATATGTGTAATTTACTTACAAGTAATCATCATCATGTACAAAGTATTGTTGGTAATTTACTTCCTTGTAATCATCACTATCTACAAAGGATTGTGTGTATTTTTTTTTTCGAATAATCATCATCATATACAAAGGATTATGTGTAATTTACTTACGAGTAATCATCATCATCTTCAAAGGATTGTGGGTAATTTACTTACAAGTAATCATCATTATCTATTACTGATTGTGGGTAATTAACATATAAATAATTACCATCATATACAAAGGATTGTGGGTAGTTTAATTACTAGTATTCACCATCATCTACAAGGATTGTGGGTAATTTACATACAAGTAATCACCATCATCTACAATGATTGTGGGTAGATTACTTAAAAGCAATCATCATCATCTACAAAGGATTGTGGTTAATTTATTTACAAGTAATCACCATTATCAATAAATGATATTGGGTAATTCACTTACAAAGAATCACCATCATCTTCAAGTCGTTTTGTGTAATTTACTTACAAGTAATCATCATTATCTTCAAGGGATTGGGGGTAATTTACTTACAAGTAATCATCATTATCTATAAAGGATTGTGAGTAATTTACTTACAAGCAATCATCATCATCTACAAAGGATTGTGGGTAATTTACTTGCAAGTAATCATCATCTTCAAAGTATTGTAGGGCATTTACTTGCAAATAATCATCATCATCTTCAAAGGATTGTGGGTAATTTACTTACAAGTAATCATCATTATCTATAACTGATTGTGGGTAATTAACATATAAATAATTACCATCATATACAAAGGATTGTGGGTAGTTTAATTACTAGTATTCACCATCACCTATAAGGATTGTGGTTAATCTACATACAAATACTCACCATCATCTGCAAAGGATTGTGTGTAATTTACTTACAAGTAATCACCATCATCTACAATGATTGTGGGTAATTGAATTACAAATAATCACCATCATCTACAAAGGATGGTGGGTAATTTACTTACAGGTAATCATCATCACGTACAAAGGATTGTGGGTAATTTACTTACAGGTAATCACCATCATCTACAATGATTGTGGGTATTTGAATTACAAATAATTACCATCATCTACAAAGGATTGTGGGTATTTTTTTTTACAACTAATCACCATCATCTATAAAGGATTGTGGGTAATTTACTTACAAGTAATCATCATCAACTACAAAGGGTTGTGGGTAATTTACTTACAAGTAATCATAATCATTTACAAAGGATTGCGGGTAAATTACTTACAAGTAATCATCATTATCTATTAATGCTTTTGGGTAATTCACTTGCAAATAATCACCATCATCTTCAAGTCATTGTGTGTAATTTACTTACTAGTAATCACCATTATCTACATAGGATTGTCTGTAATTTACTTACAAGTAATCATCATCATCTACAAAGTATTTTTGGTAATTTAGTAACAAGTGATCACCATCATCTTCAAAGGATTGTTGATAATTTACTTACAAATAATCACCATCTTCTACAAAGGATTGTTGGCAATTTATTTACAAGTATTCACCATCATCTATAAAGGATTATGGGCAATTTACTTACAAATAATCATCATTATCTTGAAGGGATTGTGGGTAATTTACTTACAAGTAATCATCATTACCTATAAAGGATTGTTGATAATTTACTTACAAATAATCACCATCATCTACAAAGGATTGTTGGCAATTTATTTGCAAGTAATCATCGCCATCTACAACGGATTGTGGGTATTTTTTTTAAGAATAATCATCATCATATACAAAGGATTATGGGCAATTTACTCACAAGTAATCATCATTATCTTGAAGGGATTGTGGGTAATTTACTTACAAGTAATCACCTTCTTCTACAAGGGATTGTGAATACTTTGCTTACAAGTAATCACCATCATCTACAAAGGATTGTGGGTAATTCACATACAAGTAATCACCATCATCTACAAGGATTGTGGGTGATCTACTTGGAAATAATCACCATCATCTACAAAGGATTGTTGATAATTTACTTACAAATAATCACCATCTTCTACAAAGGATTGTTGGCAATTTATTTACAAGTAATCATCACCATTTACAAAGGATTGTGGGTATTTTTTTTAAGAATAATCATCATCATATACAAAGGATTATGTGTAATTTACTTACGAGTAATCATCATCATCTACAAAGTATTGTAGGTTATATACTTACAAATAATCATCATCTTCTTCAAAGTATTGTTGGTAATTTACTTGCAAATAATCATAATCATCTTCAAAGGATTGTGGGTAATTTACTTACAAGTAATCATCATTATCTATAACTGATTGTGGGTAATTAACATATAAATAATTACCATCTTATACAAAGGATTGTGGGTAGTTTAATTACTAGTATTCACCATCATCTACAATGATTGTGGGTAATTTACGTACAAGTAATTACCATCATCTATAAAGGATTGTGGGTAATTTACATCGAAGTAATTGACCATGATCTACAAAGGATTGTTGATATTTTACTTATAAATAATCAGCATCATCTACAAAGGATTGTGAGTAATTAACTTACAAGTAATCACCATCATCTACAATGATTGTGGGTAATTGAATTATAAATAATCACCATCATCTACAAAGGATTGTGGGTAGCTGACTAACAGGTAATCACCATTATCTACAAAGGATTGTGAGTAATTTACTTACAAGTAATCACCATCATCTACAATGATTGTGGGTAATTGAATTACAAATAATCACCATCATCTACAAAGGATTGTGGGTCTTTTTTTTTACAAGTAATCACCATCATCTATAAAGGATTATGGGCAATTTACCTACAAGTAATCATCATTATCTTGAAGGGATTGTGAGTAATTTACTGAAAAGTAATCACCTTCTTCTACAAGGATTGTGAATACTTTGCTTACAAGTAATCACCATCATCTACAAAGGATTGTGGGTAATTCACTTTCAAGTAATTACCATCACCTACAAAGGATTGTGGGTAATTTACTTACCAGTAATCATCATCAATTACAAAGTATTTTTGGTAATTTACTTACAAGTGATCACCATCATCTACAAAGGATTGTTGATAATTTACTTACAAATAATCACCATCATCTACAAAGGATTGTTGGCAATTTATTTACAAGTAATCATCACCATCTACAAAGGATTGTGGGTATTTTTTTTCAAGTAATCACCATCATCTGTAAAGGATTATGGGAAATTTACTTACAAGTAATCATCATTATCTTGAAGGGATTGTGAGTAATTTACTTAAAAGTAATCACCTTCTTCTACAAGGATTGTGAATACTTTGCTTACAAGTAATCATCATCATCTACAAAGGATTGTGGGTATTCCACTTTCAAGTAATTACCATCACCTACAAAGGATTGTGGGTAATTTACTTACCAGTAATCATCATCAATTACAAAGTATTTTTGGTAATTTACTTACAAGTGATCACCATCATCTACAAAGTATTTTTGGTAATTTACTTACAAGTGATCATCATCATCCACAAAGGATAGTAGGTAATTTACTTACAAGTAATTACCATCATCTACAAAGGATTGTGGGTATTTAACAAGTAATCACCATCATCTATAAAGGATTATGGGCAATTTACTTACAAGTAATCATCATTATCTTGAAGGGATTGTGGGTAATTTACTTACAAGTAGTCATCATTATCTATAAAGGATTGTGAGTAATTTACTTAAAAGTAATCACCTTCTTCTACAAGGGATTGTAAATACTTTGCCTACAAGTAATCACCATCATCTACAAAGGATTGTGGATAATTCACTTACAAGTAATCACCATCATCTACAAGGATTGTGGGTGATCTACTTGCAAATAATCACCATCATCTACAAAGGATTGTGGGTAATTTACTTGCAAGTAATTACCATCATCTACAAAGGATTGTGGGTAATTTACTTACAAGTAATCATCCTCATCTACAAATGATTGTGGGTAATTTACTTACAAGTAATCATCATCATCTACAAATGATTGTGGGTAATTTACTTACAAGTAATCATCATCATCTACAAAGGAGTGTGGGTAAATTACTTACAAGTAATCATCATTATCTATTAATGCTTTTGGGTAATTCACTTACAAATAATCACCATCATCTTCAAGACATTGTGTGTAATTTACTTACTAGTAATCACCATTATCTACATAGGATTGTCTGTAATTTACTTACAAGTAATCATCATCATCTACAAAGTATTTTTGGTAATTTACTAACAAGTGATCACTATCATGTACAAAGGATTGTTGATTATTTACTTACAAATAATCACCATCATCTACAAAGGATTGTTGGCAATTTATTTACAAGTAATCACCACCATCTACAAAGGATTGTGGGTATTTTTTTTTAGGATAATCATCATCATATACAAAGGATTTATGTGTAATTTACCTACGAGTAATCATCATCATCTTCAATGATTGTGGGTAATTGAATTACAAATAATCACCATCATCTAAAATGATTGTGGGTAATTGAATTACAAATAATCACCATAATCTACAAAGGATTGTGGGTAGTTTACTAACAGGTAATCACCATCATCTACAAAGGATTGTGAGTAATTTACTTACAAATAATCACCATCATCTACAATGATTGTGGGTAATTGAATTACAAATAATCACCATCATCTACAAAGGATTGTGGGTATTTTTTTTTACAAGAAATCACCATCATCTATAAAGGATTATGGGCAATTTACTTACAAGTAATCATCATTATCTTGAAGGGATTGTGAGTAATTTACTTAAAAGTAATCACCTTCTTCTACAAGGATTGTGAATACTTTGCTTACAAGTAATCACCATCATCTACAACGGATTGTCGGTAATTAACTTTCAAGTAATTACCATCACCTACAAAGGATTGTGGGTAATTTACTTACCAGTAATCATCATCAATTACAAAGTATTTTTGGTAATTTACTTACAAGTGATCACCATCATCTACAAAGGATTGTTGATAATTTTCTTACAAATAATCACCATCTTCTACAAAGGATTGTTGGCAATTTATTTACAAGTAATCATCACCATCTACAAAGGATTGTGGGTATTTTTTTTAAGAATAATCATCATCATATACAAAGGATTATGTGTAATTTACTTACGAGTAATCATCATCATCTACAAAGTATTGTTGGTTATTTACTTACAAATAATCATCATCTTCTACAAAGTATTGTTGGTAATTTACTTGCAAATAATCATAATCATCTTCAAAGGATTTTGGGTAATTTACTTACAAGTAATCATCATTATCTATAACTGATTGTGGGTAATTAACATATAAATAATTACCATCATATACAAAGGATTGTGGGTAGTTTAATTACTAGTATTCACCATCATCTACAAGGATTGTGGATAATTTACATACAAGTAATTACCATCATCTATAAAAGATTGTGGGTAATTTACATCCAAGTAATTTACCATGATCTACAAAGGATTGTTGATATTTTACTTATAAATAATCACCATCATCTACAATGATTGTGGGTAATTGAATTACAAATAATCACCATCATCTACAAAGGATTGTGGGTAATTTACTTACAAGTAATCATCATCATCTACAAAGGGTTGTGGGTAATTTACTTACAAATAATCACCATCATCTACAAAGAATTGTGGGTATTTTTTTTTACAAGTAATCACCATCATCTATAAAGGATTTTGGGCAATTTACTTACAAGTAATCATCATTATCTTGAAGGGATTGTGAGTAATTTACTTAAAAGTAATCACCTTCTTCTACAAGGATTGTGAATACTTTGCTTACAAGTAATCACCATCATCTACAAAGGATTGTGGGTAATTCACTTTCAAGTAATTACCATCACCTACAAAGGATTGTGGGTAATTTATTTACCAGTAATCATCATCAATTACAAAGTATTTTTGGTAATTTACTTACAAGTGATCACCACCATCTACAAAGGATTGTGGGTATTTTTTTTTAGGATAATCATCATCATATACAAAGGATTTATGTGTAATTTACTTACGAGTAATCATCATCATCTTCAATGATTGTGGGTAATTGAATTACAAATAATCACCATCATCTACAATGATTGTGGGTAATTGAATTACAAATAATCACCATAATCTACAAAGGATTGTGGGTAGTTTACTAACAGGTAATCACCATCATCTACAAAGGATTGTGAGTAATTTACTTACAAGTAATCACCATCATCTACAACGATTGTGGGTAATTGAATTACAAATAATCACCATCATCTACAAAGGATTGTGGGTATTTTTCTTTACAAGAAATCACCATCATCTATAAAGGATTATGGGCAATTTACTTACAAGTAATCATCATTATCTTGAAGGGATTGTGAGTAATTTACTTAAAAGTAATCACCTTCTTCTACAAGGATTGTGAATACTTTGCTTACAAGTAATCACCATCATCTACAAAGGATTGTCGGTAATTAACTTTCAAGTAATTACCATCACCTACAAAGGATTGTGGGTAATTTACTTACCAGTAATCATCATCATCTACAAAGTATTTTTGGTAATTTACTTACAAGTGATCACCATCATCTACAAAGGATTGTTGATAATTTACTTACAAACACCATCATCTACAAAGGATTGTTGGCAATTTATTTACAAGTAATCACCACCATCTACAAAGGATTGTGGGGATTTTTTCTTAGGATAATCATCATCATATACAAAGGATTTATGTGTAATTTACTTACGAGTAATCATCATCATCTTCAATGATTGTGGGTAATTGAATTACAAATAATCACCATCATCTACAAAGGATTGTGGGTATTTTTTTTTACAAGTAATCACCATCATCTATAAAGGATTATGGGCTTTTTACTTACAAGTAATCATCATTATCTTGAAGGGATTGTGAGTAATTTACTTAAAAGTAATCACCTTCTTCTACAAGGATTGTGAATACTTTGCTTACAAGTAATCACCATCATCTACAACGTATTGTCGGTAATTAACTTTCAAGTAATTACCATCACCTACAAAGGATTGTGGGTAATTTACTTACCAGTAATCATCATCAAATACAAAGTATTTTTGGTAATTTACTTACAAGTGATCACCATCATCTACAAAGGATTGTTGATAATTTTCTTACAAATAATCACCATCTTCAACAAAGGATTGTTGGCAATTTATTTACAAGTAATCATCACCATCTACAAAGGATTGTGGGTATTTTTTTTAAGAATAATCATCATCATATACAAAGGATTATGTGTAATTTACTTACGAGTAATCATCATCATCATCTACAAAGTATTGTTGGTTATTTACTTACAA
>MJUT01034151.1:5345-17177 GCA_002080005.1 Gigantidas platifrons
AGGTAGACATGTTATACACTCTGACATATTATCCTGATTCAGTGCTACCCTGTCTTTGTTCTTACTCTTTAATATAGGTAGACATGTTATACACTCTAACATATTATCCTGATTCAGTGCTAGCCTGTCTTTGTTCTTACTCTTTAATACAGGTAGGCATGTTATACACTCTGACATATTATTGATTCAGAGATACCCTGTCTTTGTTCTTACTCTTTAATATAGGTAGACATGTTATACACTCTGACATATTATTGATTCAGAGATACCCTGTCTTTGTTCTTACTCTTTAATATAGGTAGACATGTTATACACTCTGACATATTATTGATTCAGAGATACCCTGTCTTTGTTCTTACTCTTTAATATAGGTAGACATGTTATACACTCTGACATATTATTGATTCAGAGATACCCTGTCTTTGTTCTTACTCTTTAATATAGGTAGACATGCTATACACTCTGACATATTATTGATTCAGAGATACCCTGTCTTTGTTCTTACTCTTTAATATAGGTAGACATGTTATACACTCTGACATATTATCCTGATTAAGAGTACCCTGTCTTTGTTCTTACTCTTTAATACAGGTAGACATGTTATACACTCTGACATATTATCCTGATTCAGAGCTACCCTGTCTTTGTTCTTATTCTTTAATATAGGTAGACATGTTATACACTCTGACATATTATTCTGATTCAGAGCTAGCCTATCTTTGTTCTTACTCTTTAATATAGGTAGACATGTTATACACTCTGACATATTATCCTGATTCAGTGCTAGCCTGTCTTTGTTCTTACTCTTTAATATAGGTAGACATGTTATACACTCTGACATATTATTGATTCAGAGATACCCTGTCTTTGTTCTTACTCTTTAATATAGGTAGACATGTTATACACTCTGACATATTATTGATTCAGAGCTAGCCTATCTTTGTTCTTACTCTTTAATATAGGTAGACATGTTATACACTCTGACATATTATTGATTCAGAGCTACCCTGTCTTTGTTCTTACTCTTTAATACTATGTGTTTAGCAAAGAAGCAGCAAGTACCAATTTCATAGTCTTTAGTTTGACCTGACCGGGGCTTGAACCCATGTTCTACCATACTCTAACCATTACACCACTTCTGCTGTTTTTTGTCATGTTTAAGGGCAGAATAATGAAGAGATATGCTATAAATTACTTTCAAAAATTATTCCTTCACATGCATTTTTTGTAAATAGGGTTAAATTATTAATAAAAACCAAAAACATGATACTTATGTGAAGCTTTGTAATGATTTTGAGTTTTTAACACATTACTCAGATAAAAAACGTTTAACTATTGCAGTGATATGCTGTTCAAACATAGTAGATTTTAAAGCAGATGATATTATGTTAGAATCCCTCAAAAACAACTTCAGTAAAGATTAACTTTTGTGGGCAGAATATTATTAAATACCCTCGAGGTTTTAAATCGTCATTTAAATAAAGTAATATTACAGGTCAAAGTTCAAACAGACCTTTGGAATCTTTTAAAATGATTACAACCTACAGAAATCAAAACTTACTGCCTCTCCAACACGTTTAGCATACATTTTCTTGTACTGTCCAACAGATATGTTTCCCACAATCAACGTGTTGTCTGAATCGGCAAAAGTTTTGGATAAGACAAAATATCCATCAGTGGCATACTTCATCATGTCTGTTGAACACGGAACATACTCCTGTGTACGTGACTCCTGTGGATCAGGTGAACTGTTGTAAAAATCTACATCCCACCAGTCATTAGGATACCATGATGGTAGAAACCATACATAGCCTTGATAGCTTGTCATTGTCTGAAATATAAATATCGAGCACTTTAAATTTCAATATTTAGCACTTTATAAAATTTCAATATTTAGTACTTTAAAATTTAATATTTAGTTCAGTCAGTTTTACTTATTCTACATAAAATCATTTTTATATTGATCCTTACACATCTTGATGTAGTACATTTTTGTATAAACATCATTTATTTGAACACAAATAGTCCTTCAACAAAAATCAAATGTGATAAACACCGTTCTTGGTACAAATGATGTTATTTCAGAAAATATAATACTCGATGAATAATGTCAGATACAAAAACAGTATTTGAAATCCTGATGGAACCCTGGGGTAAAGAAATAGGCCTTGGTTTCTCCTCTACAGAGTACAATGCTCCACCACTATAAGTGTGTCTGCTGGTTCTAATGAACAAATGCTTGTTAGGGCTTAGAAGTTTTGGTGCTTAACGCCACTTTCAACAATATTTCAGCTATATCGTGGCGGTCAGTTTTATTGGTGGAGGAAACCAGAGTATACGGAGAAAACTACAGACCTGCCACAAATCATTGACAAACTTTATCACATAATGTTGTAGGTGTGGCCACTGGTGGTGTGCAGTGGAGATGCAATGGCCTATATTTATACACCTGGAATTACACATTTAATACCTGTACTGTATATAAATTTTGAATGTAAAAACTTGTATGTATATTGTTTTGTAGAATTTACCTGGGTAAAAAAGAAATAATGATAAATCATTTACATGTACACGTATATGCAATGAACCTTCCACACTCATAACAAGGGGTGGAAAAGGTATCCATCAAAGATGCCAGACTATTGTAACAACAGGTATCACCATCTCTACACTTGGTTTTTATAATTAACTGTCTATATGCTTCACACATGACTGATTTCTATAATTACCCGTCTATATGCTTCACACATGACTGCTCTAGCCGCTGGCATATAAAAGTCTGCTATAATTATTTTAACATTCTTAGATCTTAAGTCAGCAAATATCTGGAAAAAATATGAAAAAAGATTGACTATCTTTTAAAGTTTTCAAGTTTTTGACTGACCAATAAATTTCACTTCCTTCATGTCAAGGTACTCCATTTTACAGAAGGAATTGTATGAATGGTCATTTTACATGGATTTACAACACAATTTCAACTTAATAACAATTTGCATGATTTTTTTTGGTTTAACTGTTTTAATTACCCATATTGATGATTGTTACTTTTTGACAATAAATTTCAGTTATATCGTGACTGTCAGTTTTATTGGTGGAGGAAATCAGAGTAACAGAGAAAATCAAAGACCTGTCGCAAGTCACTGACAAACTTTATCACGTAATGTTGTATCGAGTACACCTCACCATGAATGGGGTTCGAACTAACGTTAGTGGTGATAGGCACTGATTGCATAGGTAGTTAGAAACCCAACTACCATACGATCAGGACCATGACAGCCCCTCAGAACTACAGTGATAATAATTAATGCTGATATATAAATTACCTATATACAAATATTTTAAAGAGTTCTCTGAATATACCAAAAGATCATGTTCCATAAATGTTTATGCTCAACCAAAATAGCATATATTTAAAATATATCCATGCAAGTCAGGTTTTCAAAGAATTGCCTGAAGATGGGTTTGACATACCATAAACACATTAAGATTTAGTTGTGTTTCCTCATTTTTATGTTTGACATACCTCAGACCCATGAAGATTTTGTGGTGTTCCCTAAATTTTATGCTTGACATACCTCAGACACATCAGGATTTTGCATTGTTCCCTGAATCTTATGCTTGACATACCATAGACCCATAAGATTTTGTGGTGTTTCCTAAATTTTATGCTTGACATACCTCAGACACATCAGGATTTTGCATTGTTCCCTGAATCTTATGCTTGACATACCATAGACCCATAAGATTTTGTGGTGTTCCCTAAATTTTATGCTTGATATACCTCAGACACATCAGGATTTTGCATTGTTGTCTGAATTTAGTCTTCCCTGAAACATATGTCTGAAAAACCATAGACAAAAGATTTTGTGGTGTTCTCTAAATTTTATGCTTGACATACCTCTGACACATCAGGATTTTGTAGTGTTCCCTGAATATTATGTTTAACAACGACAGACACTCCTTTCTGTTGAAGGAATTCCTGAAGCATTAAATGATATTCTGGTAATTCTTGTCCTCCCTCAGACAGGGTTCCTAGTTGATTCCAGTTCATTGCATTGAAAAACTTTTCATAAACATATCTAAAAAGTGTAGCAAAATTACATAACAATATGGACACACAACTAACAAAAGTTTAAACAGTTATGGTCTATAACTCTGACTTTTCAACATATGACAAAGTCCCACTCATGACAAAAGTGGGAATCATCAAAAAGTAGACAAACCCTCAGACTTTCATTTTTAATAATCTTGTAAAATTTGAAGAAAATTAATAATGGAAATAGAAAGTAAAGTTATGTTCTATGTTCTGAGTTCCGTTACGATTTCCACATAAAAATGATGTTCAGTTCGTCTTGACCTCCAGTTATTTGTAGGAGGGCTCATGTCTTTACATAATTTCTGTTTTTTTTGTGTATATAGTAGTATCCAACTCATATTGTGTTGTGTTTTTGTTTTTGTTTTTCTGCATCTGGTGTACAATATGTTGCCAGTTTCTCTGGATTGTCCATTTTCGATTGCCCCTTCAGTATTTTCTAATGTTCATTTAGTGTAAGACATGTTTATACTAACTGGTGGGATGGTCGGACAGACAGGTAACTTGATATCATAATATGTTCCGTCTAAAATCATGTGTTTAAAAAACACACCATTTTTTTTTATCAAATTTATGATGAAAATTCAAATTTTCTTTGAATTTCAATGATTTGTCATATAGGACTGGTGCAAAGATAAAGGGCCGTCATGATCGTATGGTAGTTGGATTTACATCTACCTTTGCAATCAGAGTCTATCACCACTGAAGTTGTGAGTTCGAAGCCCACTCAGGCGAGGTGTACTCGATACAACATTAGGCCATAAAAAGTTAATTTCTTGGTTCTCGCCGCATTGCCGATTTTATTGCAAAAATAGTAAAAAAAAAAATTTAAATGCGGTAGCGCTGTCCGTACTAAAGAGCATAAAAACTTGTTTCTTTCACCATTTGTTGGCCTAATTTCTATTCCTTAGACAATAGCAACCCAAAAAAACCTCATAAGGTATGTGGCTGTCTGATATTTGCAAGTATAAGTGTTCAAATGCAAAGGTACCCCCTTGAAGATTCTTAATGAAAATATCTCCATTTACAGCTGTTGAGTTCAAATTGTGTAATATACCAAAACTTACCTATTCTCTTACATATTACAGTTATTAAGCTAATTTCTAACATAATAAGCAATCTTAACACATATATATGCCTCAGTTGTATATTTAATAGCTAAATACTATGAAATGTTTGTATTTAGCCCCCCCCCCTTTTTTCGTCCCATAAAATGAACTCATATCATTCTTAATTTTGTTAATTCATGCTTTTACCCCATAAATGATGTGGTTTAAGACATAAAATAAGTTTTTGTATATAGATCTTTAGTTAAAATTTCTTCTAATGCCATCAAATTTGCAAAAATATGAATTTTTGATATTCAAGTCTTGAAATTTCTGATGGTGCACAGCTATAATTTCCCCTAAAACTCAATAAATATATGCTTCCACATCATTTTTTTTCTCACTGTTTAAGTAAGCTGGATGTTTAAATGTACTGTTACAACCAAATAATACTCTAAAACATGAAATTCAAATTGAAAATTTGAAAAATGAAAAGAAAATGCTAAGCAGTCAAAATAATTTTTCTGGGATCACTTAAATTACCAGGTTTTTACTACCTAATTTTCAATTAAAACTGCTTTCTATAGCCTTATATTATTTTGTAAGTACATTGTACATGTATTCTAACTGAAACTATCAAAATTTACCAGGAAAAATGTGCAAGATTGAAAAAAATCCAATCATGATATCACCATATTCTATGTCGACAAACTGCCGCATGATGAATTTTTTTAAATTCTTAATATTAACCATATTTTCAATATTATATGCCCTTCTATTGCAAAAACACATTCAATAACATATTCCCAATAATTATAAAGCCATAAACAAAAATAAAATGAGTTGCAATACCCGGTGTCCATGTATATCCAGTGTTTGGGAGCAATATTCCAAAATATTACATAACATGCATTTTGACCATGTAATCTGACACCACAATGCATTTTGTAACATTTTTGTATGAAAAATGTCACTCTGGGTCTGTTGTGACATTCTTAGGCTAATTTAAACATGATAGCAACAAAAGATAATTTTGACGTTTTTCTCCTTAAGGTGTAAAACCACTAATTAATTTCTTTAAGGTTTTCTACTAAATTTGTGTTTTTTCGAGCTTACCTGGTAATTTTATCTTAAGTTTAACCTTTCCAAGACCATATATTTTCTGAAACGTACATGATTCCTCTACGTTCTGTCAAAATATCAGGGCATGTTTAAAATCTTGCAGTGAAATGTCATGCTACGGAAAGCACCTACTCTAAAAATAGCTCGGTCATCCCCAAGAAATTCAGTATTTATAGGTCATGCATCAAATCCTCCATAGAGGTATTAAAATAGAACTAAGTCCATCAAATTTGGGCTCAAAATAATCCCTATATATTTAACTTCAATTATCAATTCTAATTAGTCCATTCCATTTAGTAGTTTTCACAATACTACAAAGTGAAAGGAACTTTTTTCTGGAAAAGGGACTACTTTCGTATATGTTCCAAGCTCTGATTGGTGAATTAGTGGTTTGACACCAGAAAAAACAACTGCATCCGTTTTTTCTCTTATATCGCGTGGTCGGTGAAACGCTTTAAAACGTATCATGCTTAAATGAGATTTAAAGCATCGTTATGACAATGCATAAATAAAAAACATGTTTCCGTTCGACATTTAGACAAAATGTCAATCGTTTCTGTGCAAATTCGGCACAAATGTTTGCCAGTTTTACCAGGGAATATAATAGGGGGCTTCTCCAAACTTGCACCTTATTGGAATTGTTTATAGAGATAAATGAAAGCACCAAAGGTGATGTTAAACGATCGAACATGCTTGCATGTAGATTTTTTTATGCTATGCACAATCGCAAAATATCAGTATACTTCTAGAAAAAGATGTCAAACTTTGAAATACTAAATTGAGAGCAAACTCCAGAGACATCAATGTTATTCACATATAGGGGGAACTACTAATATAATTATTGAATAGTGCCAAAAATGGAAAGAACAGTTGGTGTAGGAGTTACTACTATAACATGCAACAACCCAGTTTTACATTCTATTACATTATTATTTTATTTCCCATCAACTGTTTACCAGACACTACATCTGTTTTGAAGGGGCAAGCAAATCAATGTGACAGTCAAAGTGAAATATAGTGCATTTGTGGGTTTAATTTTATACCTTGGAAAAGGGAAATATTTTTCTATATGGGGTCTTTTTCGCGGAAGGGGAATGTGACTCTTGAAAAAATTTACAACACTTATTAATAGATCTGACAATGAACTTTTATCCAATGATATATATATATATAGCCTTCCGAAGACAACATCCGTGTCCTTTCCATTTTCATCTTTTTTGTTTCGAAGCCAACATCAACATTCAGTTCCCGGAATTCCCTCATCCATTTACGGACACCTACTGGAGTATTATACAGGTTTCTTTTTCATTATTTGTGTCCAAGCTTGTTTGCCGGTTGCCCTACATCGATACTTTCATTTCATGCTTATTTTTAGGTGGAACATACTTTAAAAGAATGTATTGTTGACATAAATACGTCAGCAGTGAGTCAAGGTTAACAGGTCAAAACCTCTTCGGGATTTTCTAGACTTTTCATTAGATAGTACGTCAAACATTAGAACATGTGTTGTCTAAAGCACTGAACAATCCTGAACAAAACTACGATGGTCGAGAACTAACAACACTGACAAACCAGTTGAATTGTAACCCCCAGCAGCGTAGGATATAAATAGACTATGTTTTAAAATTTATTCTAAAATTAAAAACAGAAAACACACATTTCGGAACAGGACAAAAGTAGAAAGGTACAATTTTTGTACACTTGCTGAAATATCCACATGCATTTTTTGTTGTTCAAATGTCAATTTTCAGATGCAGTACGAAAATCAAAGTCTCTTACATAGTAAACCAGTGTTCTAGCTAGGATTTCAAAAGGGCAGGGTGCTACTTCTGAAAAGGGCACTTTTATGCGTAAACATCTAGTCTAAGTGACACACATCCTGTTGTAGCCCATCCATTTTTCATATTGTGTCCGGTACACAAGAAACACTTCATACTATTTTCAACACACTCAAGCCATGGTCGATTTAACTTCCAATTGTTATCAAAGCCCACTTTGTGATCACTATGTCTTTTTCTAGGAGTGTCAGGGGGGGTCTGAATCAGTTAATTTTCTATTTAATGCATTAATCTGTGGTTCATTTACTTAAAAAAATAGAGATTGTTGTCTAGAAAAATATAAACTTCAATCCAAAGTAGAACAAAATTTGATATAATTGATCTTAAATTTTTTTTATACCAATGTTGTAAAGTTTTTCAAAATATCTGTATTGTAATGGATGTCTATTTACGCATGTGTGTTATTACTACAGGTAATGTATAGAACTGGTTGTTGCTAAATATTGTCTTTGTTTCAGTTTAAGTAGACAGGTTTTTATTTCAGATTAAACTTAAGTGGTTTTATTGTGCTTGATAATAAAATATTGTAAATGGCATATTAGATTTTGTTAATTTTGGTTTGTTTCAAGTACAAATGTATAACAAAGGGAAATAACTCATTTTTAATATCGACTTACGAAGTTGAAAAATACGATGTCAAACTTTTGTTTTCCTTTGCCACTTTCTTTCAAGCGTCTTTTCCGGGAAGGCATTGTGAATGATATGAATTTCGAAGTTCAAATTTTTATAATTACCGTGAAATCTAATAAGAAAATCGATCGATATACGTTACATTAGTTAATGTTCTAAATTTAACTTTGACATATTCAAATTAGATAGGGGACGCTACAATGTAAACATGAAACAGTTGTTCGAAACGTGAACCAAACTGGCGACATATAAGCGACAAAAAATGAAAACACATATAAAAAGGGCACTTGTGTTTACGAAAAAAAAGAAATTCACGTTAGTCACAAAGGGCAGGGCGCTGTTACAAATAGAGAAAAAGGGCAGGGCGTCACTCGGACAAGGGTGGGCGCTGCAAACACAATATCAATTTCTAGATATTGAAATATCCATCCGCAAAATTCGCGTTGCAACAAAGAAATACTGATAGATGAGCAAACGTGCATATAAGTACCCGATTTTAAGGGGGATTTATAATATATGAATGTTGCATGCATGCTCTTTCTGATATATAAGTTACTCGTCCTCTTACAATTGACTCTATATATGAACTACATTTTTGTCCGGGCGGAAGGTTGCGAAACATGTTGTGTAAAGCAGTGTCTTCCGGTTGTATTCCTCATGCATGAGCGCTAGCATTAAACGATATCTCACTACGTTCGATCGTTTAAAAATGGTACGTTGGGACCAGCGGATTGGACTTTTCCATAAAAAATTAACCACTTGTGATGTTTCTGCCACCATCGGAAGAAATAAAATTGAAATTTTCGATAAAGTAATGAAAAGTTTTATACATTGCCATATTTTTCACAAAAAAAGAAGAAAAAATGCCTCCCTCATCACTTTTTACAGCTGTAAAAGGATAAAAAAAAATGCCGCCCTCCCTCATCAATTTTGACAAAAAAGGGCCTGAGAACCAAGTAATTAATTTTGCATGGCCTTATGTGATAAAGTTTGTCAGTGACTAGCAACAGGTCTGTAGTTTTCTCCCAGCACTCCAGTTTCCTCCACAAATAAAACTGACCGCCATGATATAAATGAAATACTGTTAAAATAGGCGTTAAACACCATAACCCTAACCCTCAGAGAATTTATTTAAAATAGAATGGACTATAAAGAGTTCAGAAAGGGGAGATAATCATCTTAATTTCTATACTCACTTGTGATGGCTGACTTCAGGAATAGTACGGAAGAAGTAAGGATAGGTAATTCTGTCTGATAATGATGAAGCTTCAGCACCATAACTAATGGTTAACAAATTGAAGTGACGTGAAAGTGATGCTACAGGTTCCGTTTCATCTGAACACGCTGGACCTTTAAAAAATAGAGATAGACAGTCATTATTGTGAAATTATCAAAATACAATAAATCAGGGTTCGGTTTAGACAGGTTTCACTCTATATGAGATTTAGAACAAATAATTCTATAGTCAGTCTATAAAAAGTATAACACAATTACTGATATATGAAGCGAAACTGCTAATACAACAACAAAAAATCACATTTTACATTATAAACTTATATTTTTCACATCACTGATTTTTATGATATTTTATCAGATTAAAATTTATCTGAATCACCATATTCTATCTTCTTGTTGTTAATAAAAATAAAGATATAATCAGCAAAACACTAAAATGGTTGGTTTTTTATAATTTTATTTATTCATATTATCTAATTGTAAGAAATATAACTATATATTAGCCTACTATATATTGTATTATGCCAAACAGATTGTGTACTCTACAAAATTTATCATTATCTTTGATTAATTTTAAAAAAAAATATTTTCAAACTTTATCTTTCTATAGATATAGTCATCAGATTCTATGGATGTCAGAGTTTGCATTTTTTTAAATACAAAATATGTGTTGTAATATGACAAGATAAACAGAGTTTATCGAGAAAATCAAATATGGTCACTAGATTTTGTAAATCGGTCAAGAGGTTCAAAAGTTACGAAATTTTGAAAATCATAATTTTACGACCTATTTTTTATTAGTACAGTGAAATCTGTCTAAACTGAACCTCCTTGCGACCAACTTTTGTGTTCCGAATTGACAGTGTTTGGTTTATACAGCTTAAATAAACAAAGATTTTTCGACATTGGGACTTTATTTAAAGTTTGGTTTATACAGGATTCCGGTTTATTCAGGGTTCGGCTTAGAAAAGTTTATACAGGATTTCGGTTTATTCAGTGTTCGGATTAGACAGATTTATACAGGATTCCGGTTTATTCAGGGTTCGGCTTAGAAAAGTTTATACAGGATTCCAGTTTATTCAGTGTTCGGTTTAGACAGATTTATACAGGATTCCGGTTTATTCAGGGTTCGGTTGAGACAGGCGTCACAGTACATGTATTTGAAGAAGTAAATTAAATATAATAAGCTTACCTAAGACTCCTGCTATTGGAATTGCTGAACGTTTCCCTACATATCTAATGAACTCCTTCAAGGCTATACCAGGTTGACATTGTGAATCTATAACAACCATCTCCAGGTCATGGTTTGGTAGTATATTTGGATTTCTATTCACGATTTCTAATGCTAATTTAGCTCCTGAAAATAATGAAACAAAACTTCTATAACAAGATGATTTTCTATTGTAAAGACAATGCTGTTCACTAAATAATCTAACAACCGAAGATAACTTATCACCGGGTTTGTAACTAGAGTAACCGACGGGTGCCAAAAGTGGAACAGGAACTACTTAAACTTCCAGAGCACCTGAGTTTACCACCGGTTTTTAGTGGGGTTCATGTTACTTGATCTTTAGTTGTAAGTGTAATGTTTTATAGATCGTTACTTGATCTTTAGTTGTAAGTGTAATGTTTTATAGATCGTTACTTGATCTTTAGTTGTAAGTGTAATGTTTTATAGATCGTTACTTGATCTTTAGTTGTAAGTGTAATGTTTTATAGATCGTTACTTGATCTTTAGTTGGAAGTGTAATGTTTTATAGATCGTTACTTGATCTTTAGCTGTAAGTGTAATGTTTTATAGATCGTTACTTGATCTTTAGTTGTAAGTGTAATGTTTTATAGATCGTTACTTGATCTTTAGTTGTAA
>MJUT01034151.1:17857-28622 GCA_002080005.1 Gigantidas platifrons
TAAGTGTAATGTTTTATAGATCGTTACTTGATCTTTAGTTGTAAGTGTAATGTTTTATAGATCGTTACTTGATCTTTAGTTGTAAGTATAATGTTTTATAGATCGTTACTTGATCTTTAGTTGTAAGTGTAATGTTTTATAGATCGTTGTTTGTCCTTTTTTCTTTTGGTTATTGTGTTGTCTAGGTTTCTTCGATTTACGGATTCTGATTACCCCTATAGTATCTTAAAACTCTTCTTAACAGTCAAACCTTGTTATCTATAATTTGGTTAAGACATTTCTTTAGATAACTTGAAGTATAAGTCACACTTGTATTCAAGAGTCACCGTTGGAACAATGGAAAAATTACCCTACAAGACAAGTGATCACTTATTTAAGATCAGTAGATTTATAAAGTCTGTTCCAGTTCGTAATGATTTCCGTATTACTATTACCAAAAGGTAATTTATTGGAAAACATCGACGTTGCTTTGTAATTCTGCTGTATTTTTCTACAATTAATTACCAGTAATTAATATAGTTCATGTGTAGTACTGGGTAGTACAATGAATCCCAGATAACTCGAATATTTCAAAGTTAAATCGTTGTTCAATTTGACTTAAACAAAACACATTTAGACTCTACTTTGATATATTAAATATACCATGTCATTATATATTCAATGGTTTTTTTTTAACATTTACTTCAACAGAACCAATCAAATACATGTACCATCAGAATTTATCATCTGAGGTTATCCTTATGCTTATTCCACCAATTGAGACTTCGCAAAAATAAAGAAAAGAGACAGGAAATACCTGACACACAACTAGCATTATCTAGGATACATTTTTTGAATTTGTAAATTTTTCAATAAAAAATTCTTTCATACCTCTCAATATCTAGTAAAAATAAAAGAACCGCCTAGTGCATAAATGTGCGACGTATCCCCCCACACTAGCATAATATTTAGTTTTATATATTTATAGAAAGCAGCCTTGCAGTCTTAATGTATAACATACTTTACAGACCTGGCGAAATTCCTGAGACTCTTGTCTGACATTCGGTCAGACAAGCTGAAATCTTGTGTCTGACCGAACTCAAGTTTGTCGGCCCGGATAATTTTTCTGCAAAAATCAATACTTGATCAAAACTGATTGAATAAAGGCTATTTCTAACCAATGTGGCCCTTGTGGCTCAATGAGTTAGGTAGTTGGATTACCTAGCAACTCGTACAAGCCTATCATCCATGTGGCGTGGGTTCTCGCCCAGTTTTATAAATTACAAAAAAAGGTGCACTCGACTCGCAGCCGCAAGCGATAAAGTTTACCAGTTGCTTGCCCATGGTCCTTTCCGGGTACTCAGGCTTCCACCACTAAAATTGGTCGCCATGATATAGCTGAAATATTGCTGAAAGTGGCGTTAAGCACCAAAAATCAAAATCTAACCAATGACTTTTATTTATTTTATTACTTTCAAACATTTTAATGACATATTCCTCTAGATCTTTTGAACAAGTACTGTTTGGTATTCCTATTCCCAGAAATCTTTCAATTATCTCTACTCTGAAAAGCGAATGTAAATGGCTCCCTGCTCATCACCCAGAGGTACATTTGTATCTGTCGACCCATCCATCATGAAGGAAAAGAAAGATCTTCCCAACATACTAAATATATAAAAATGTGCTTGCAATTGTTTTCTTTTTTTTCTTTTTAAATTTATGTGCAAACGAACATATGTTTATAGTTAAAACACACTAAACAAATTATTTTTTTATTTCAATATTTCGTTTTTGTTATGGTCCGTTTTGGTTATGGGATGGAACATCCGGTAGCGTCGATCTTTTTGCCATGATGGGTTAAACTTAAGGTCTTTTCTTTTAGGCTTCGTAGTTACTTTGAGGATTTTTTATTACCTCTGCCGATATTTTACATTTTAGAGCTTTTCCCGGCACACTTTTTCAATCATTCAAAGCATGTTTCTTTTTTCAAACCGGAAATGATTTTTAATGAAAGTCACTTCCGTTCATGTGTAAAAAAGTAAACTCCAAAATCGATGTCGGACATCTGGTCCGAAAAAAATACGATTTTAGTCGGACCAGCAACAAAAAACGTCGGACTTGTCTGACGAATTTCGCCACCTCTGACTTTATTGAAGGATGGAGTATATTGCAGCCTGATCTGAATAATATACAGTAAACAAGACACAATTCTCAAAATCGCTGATTTTTCAACCAAAAACTAAAATTTCCCCCCAAAACCCTTTCTTCAAATATTTCCATGCTAAAACCCATCCAAGATAATGATAAATATTGGTTACTGTAATGCAGAGCGTTACAAATGTCCACCAAACGAACAATACAAGTGGTATGAATGAAGAATAGTGTGAGAACATAGCAAGAAATAACAAGATATGATATGATCTTAAGGATCATAATATGGCTACCAAACGATGAATATCAATTCGCAACATCATAATCTACTTAGAAACCAAATTTCGCCCAAATCGGAGGATTTTTATATTTTGGCGGCCATTTTTGGTTCAAAATGGCCACCATAGCAAACCAAAATGGTCGCCATATGGTGCAGCATGTCTTACTCCCTGTAAATATCCATTTCCATTGAAACCTGTTAATTTTTGAATTTTTAACGATTTTTTTTATTTTTATATTGGCGGCCATTTTGAAAATTTTAAAAACAAAGAGCACAACTTTGAGTGATGATCTATTTTTGTGTCAAGTTTCAAAAGGATCCGCTGTACGGTTTGAATTTAACATTTTTAGCAACTTGGTTACCATGGCAACGGCCGCCATTTTGAATTTTTTCAACCCCCCAAAAGCTGCCACAAACTACGGTGGATATTCCTACAAAGTTTCATGATGCTTGATGAAAGGAATCCAAAATTTTCTTTAATCCCCCTTTTTTTGTTTCTATGGCAACTGCGGCAAAGTTTGTCCAACTGATTCTGATTTTTTTGGCTTATCTCGTTCCACTAGATGTGGATGTTGTTCCTAACAAGTTTCACCAATTTCTGTTCGGGGAGTAATCTGCTATGATCATTTTTGTGTTTTCCAATTTTTTAGCATTTTGGCCGTTTCCATGGCAATGGCGGCCATTTTGAAAATTCCAAAAGTAGCCTGCACATCTATTCATAGTGCTTAACATTCCTGTGAAGTTTCATTGATTTCCATTCAGTAGTCGCCGAGAAATGTGTCTGACAAACTTTTGGCAGAAGAAAGAAAGAGGAAGAAGAATAATAATAAGAAACGGAGCAAACACAATATGTCTCCCAAACTTTGTTTGGGGGCCATAATTACAAGCCACATGCAAAAAATTATTCAAATCTATCCATCATGTTTACTGGAGTTATCGCATAAACCAGACACAATTTTCCAAATTGGTGATTTTTCAACCAAAAACTAAGATTTCCCCCCAAAACCCTCGCTTCAAATATTTCCATGTAAAAACCCATCCAAGATAATGATAATTACAAGCCACATGCAAAAAAATTATTCAAATCTATCCATGTTTACTAAAGTTATCGCGTAATTTTTAAACAAGACATAATTCTCAAAATCAAATTATCACAATACCTATTGATACAAGTCTCAAAAGTGTTTAAAAAGTGCCAACCTTAGATGAAAAGTATTGGTATGCTCAAATGGAATAATACATGTACTCCCAAATTTGATGTTCAAAGTAAAAATAATCAAATAATGTTTTAAAAAAATACCTTGTAGAAGACCTGGCTGTCGCCATCTTGATCCAGTCAATGGAAAGAAACTCAGTAATGAAATTTTTATTTTACTGGACAAATTAGGCGGGATCCATTTGTTCCACACATTTTGATTATATCTCAGCCAATCACAAGCTGCCTTTTCAGCCGTTCCAAAATGCTTATATCTTTTGATGAGTGAATTGTAAATTTCATCATTAAAGGTCATTTTTGAGATCACATCGTAAACTTCTGGAGCACTATATCTTATTTTAGTCCACACAAATTTTTTGTATTGATTTCCGTCAAAATCACAGTTGTTTGGATAATAGGAGGATTTCATTTGGCACAATGGGAAATTCATTCTAGTCACATTTTCGGTTGAAGTCAAAATGCTTGGATTTACATCGAAAAACAAAACAGGAAGTTGTTTCTTCAATCTGTCATGAATAAATACTTGGAAATTCTCACCAATCCATACCACATTAACAGGAAGACCCAAGAGTTTAACCTGGGATATTAAAGCACCATTATCTACATCTGAAAAATATTTATATATACCCATGAATAAGTAGTTATGAAATGTAAGCCAATGCTCACAAATGTATACCACTGCCCTATTTTAGAATGAAAACTCTCTAATGATTCTATGTATAAATGGTTATGTAATCTGAGCCAGTGCTCACAAATGTATACCACTGCCCTATTTTTCAAAAGAAAACTCTTAAAAGATTCCATGGCAACGACATCCTTTAAGAAATATCTTTCGTTTATTGTAACCCGATTAACAATTTTTTAAGTAGAAAATGGGCAAATATCATCAAAAAGATATTAAATGCAAATTAATTAGCTGAAATAGTTAAAAAAAAAAAAAAAAAAATGAATGCAAGTAGTTTTTGGTGGATTCAGCAGCAGTTTAGATTGTGCTTCAGTCAAAATCATCAAACACATAGCAATCATTTTTTTTATGTTTCAAATATGTCAAATGCAAGTGTTGCTTTATCATCTTATAAATATTAACATGTATTTGTTCATCTTTCAGACTGTCCTGAACATATTAAATTAACAGGATACAACGATCAATCAGAAATATAATTATATCAGTGACTTTAAAATTTATTGTGACCCACATTAAAACAAAAGTCAGTATTTTCTAAACAAATGTCAACTTACTTGAGAAAGAAGCTATTAAGGTAGAACACTTAGAAAAGTTGGTTCTAGGACAACCATAGCCATAAAAAATACCCTCCTCACAAAAACGGCTATCACAGTAATGCTTATGATTTGTGTTATTAATAACAGTCAAATTCTGTAACACTTCAAACTGGTCAGCCAAGGCAAACTTTTCTGCTACACTTTTAGAGAATAGTGACCTCCAGTGATCAGCTATTATCCCTTGTCTCCATAGATCATCTATTGTATGTGTAGTGGCATACCAACCCAATCTGTAAGTTAAACATCATATAAATATTGATATAGGCCTTTTTTATGACATGATAAATTTACCTCTTTAATAATTTATGATAAAATATATATGGTTTATCTGCTTGAGAAGAACTAACTTGCTACACATTCAGAAAGTACTAAATTTTGTTAAGCAACATTCAGAAAATGGGTTACTATAATGATGTTAATATTAAACATATAGTGCTTCCGATCGAAAAACCACAATTTTCATCCAAAATGCAAGGTATTTCCAACACAAACACAAGGTTTGTAAGTGAAATCTGTTATCTCCCATTTTTGTGTCTATTGCTTGCAATAAATAACTAAATGTATTCCTGTTATTTGATATTTACAAATCGCATCGGTGGTATAATGGTTAGCGTGCTCGCTTCGAGTGAGGTAGATCGTGGGGTCGAGCCCCGATCGGGTCAAACCAATGACTATAAAAATTGGTATGTGTTGCTTCCCCGATAAGCACACAGCATTAAAGAGAAAGAGCAAAGACTGGTTGGCTCTGAATCAGGATAATGTGTATGAGTGGAGCCACATGTCTATCCGTGGACTGTTGTTTTAATGAGCTAGCACTATAAAAATCCAACTCAGAGTGTTGGTCTAGTACAAAGCGGACTTCATCATCATCTCATTGAAAATTAAGTTGTTCTCGCCATGATATAGCTGAAACAAGAAATGTGTGCATCACAAAATACGCCTGGCTATATAAATTATCAAACGGTATAATGGTAATGACCCCAAAATAAATAGGGTTCTTCCCCTTCCACAGGGGAATCATGTAGCCAAGTTTGGTAAAGATCCAATATACAGAACTAAACTTATTGTGCGGAAACGACCCTGTTGTCAAAAATTCTATTCATGGTAACAGTGACCTTGACCTTTGACCTAATGACCCCAAAATAAATAGGGTTCTTCCCCTCCCACAGGGAATCATGTGGCCAAGTTTGGGAAAGATCCAATATACAGAACTAAAGTGATCGTGCGGAAACGACCCTGTGGTCAAAAATTCTATTTATAGTAACGGTGACCTTGACCTTTGACCTAATGACCCAAAAATAAATAAGGTTCTTTCCCTTCTACAGAGAAATCATTTGGCCAAGTTTGGTAAAGATCCGATATACAGAACTAAATTTATTGTGCGGAAACCTGTGTGGACACCCGCCCGCCCACCATACCCAATCACATAATACGGCCCGTCTCGAGACGGGCGTATAAAAATGCTGAATTGGCGTTAAACAACAATCACTCACTCATTCACTCACTCACTCAATATTTCTAATGAACAAAAAACTGACTAAAAAGCAAAAAACTGTATATTGATCACTAATTTCTTTTTTAATAATTGGATGATAATGAAATGACACTTCAAAAGTTAATTACCTCCCCTTAGGTCCAAGGAAGCCGACATTTTGTATTCTCTCTGTACTTGTCCATGCTGTAGTGTCATAACCATTCAGGACTGGTACCTCTAGGTTTATCATAGACACAGGTAACTTTGCACTTGTCTCTTCATTATCACTGAAAATAAATTATATTTTAACTACATAGTGGCAAGGTAGGTTTCGGGTATATGGTGTTAAACGTCACTTTCAACAATATTTCAGTTATATCGTGGTGGTACAAAAAATGTACATAGTGGCAAAGTGGAAAACAACAGTAGTGGGTACAAATCAACTGTAAATCGTTTAGGATTTTAAACAGAAAGATCCTGGACCTTTCAAATAAAAAAATGAATCTTAAGCCCTTGTTTTTATGTTGTTTCATGTGTCGTGTTATTTCAGTCATATTGTGGTGTTCAGTTGGAGGAAACCAAAGAATCTTTAGAAAACTATAACAAGTCACTGATCAGCTTATTATATAAAGTTGTATAGAGTACACCTTGCCTCAGACAGGTTTTGAAATCGCAACTTTAGAGGCAATAGGCACATATTAATGTACTTTTACAGTAAATAGTCAAAATAAACCACTGAATAAAACTCATCAACTATCCTTGTTGACTGAACTACCAGTAATATAATACTGAGAAAGCAGCCATCAACTATCCTTGTTGACTGAACTACCAGTATATATATACGTAATATAATACTGTTGGTACATACACATTTTCTTGGAAAGGATACAGCCTCCTCAACACAGATGAGGTATTATATAGAGCACCTGTCTGATAGTTGATCTCTATATGGCTGTAGCCGACCAGTTCCTCTAATATAGTTTTCAGGACATAATTAGTTATATTCTGTGACACACGGTCACTACCCTCTAGAATTATAGGCACACTGGTTCCATAGTGGTAAAGTTGTTTTACTCTTGGTACATCTGAAAGGAGAAATCAGATTCTTAAAGAATGATGTCATAAGTGATTAAGAGGTGAAATTGTCTGTACAATATAATATGAAGCCAATATTACACATGAGATTCGAAAATCTATCTTTTGGGGGGGGGGGGGGGGNNGGGGTCATCTACATGTAATTCTGGACATAAATTACTGAGCATTTCTCCCATATGAGATGGAATTAATTCACACTTTTTATTCAGTTTTAAATATCCTTCTTGTTCCCATCTGCACAACAGCTATCATGCATTATTCCCATCTAATTTACATCTTATAATACAATAAGGTTTACTCGTAATTTGTTTATAATAGGAATGGTTTAAACATATTTATTTGTCATAAACAAGACAAAAGGATCGGGCACAAATTATACAATTTAGGTTGCCGTCTCCGTAATAGGAATATCGTTTGTAAAAAAAACTTGTTGATTCTAATGCTGTGATTTTTGTACTTTGTTGGATTTTTTCAACAACTAAACAATTTGCAATATTCATCTATTTTCTTTTACAGGCTTTAGTATTATGTGTGTTAAATGTGACTTTTAATTATATATTTAAGTTTTATCATGTCAGACAATTTTTTAATGGTGAAGGAATCCAGTTAAAACAACCGACATTTTGCCATTTTGACAAACTTGATCACATGAAGCTTTATTGAGTACATTGCTTCACAGGAGGGAGTTGAACGAAACAACTCTAGTGGTGATAAGAAATTATCACTTATAGGTAGATGTAAATTATCACTTATAGGTAGATGTAAATTATCACTTATAGGTAGATGCAAATTCAAGCATAGCGGCAACCAGGGCATCGTACTTGAGTTATCTACTCTTGGCTGTTCAAGTACACACAATAAACACACTGCAGGTTTTAATAGAATAACATTGGGCTTTGCACCTCCTAGGCCCTGCCCTGGTGGTTACAGTAGTACTACCTGCCCTGGTGGTTACAGTAGTACTACCTGCCCTGGTGGTTACAGTAGTACTACTGGCCCTGGTGGTTACAGTGGTAGTTTAATGACGTCATAAATTTGCAGGGTAATATTGTAACAAAACAAAAACACTTAAAATCACAGAACTTAAAAAATGATGCAGGACAGATACAATGTACATACAATTTATACCTATTTACCCTTTTGTTGTTCAGATTAAACTTTAAACAAAATCAATAATTACACCATTCCAATCACATTTAACTAATATATGTCAATCATAATTATAATACTTATAAAATGTAATCAGTGATGTGTGACGACAAACAGGTGTTTAGTTAATCATGGGAAATCAATGCTTCAATATACAAGAATTGAGTATTGTTCTTATATTTTATCTCAAGACAAATTACACAGGTATTATAGTGGTCAGGACCAGAAAATATAAGAATTATAACCATTTTACATTTTCAAAACTATTTTTATACACAAGGTTGTGTTCAATAGGCAATGCATGACTTTGTTACAAGCCTGCAGGCCGTCGTTGTCGTGATCGTATGGTAGTTGGATTTACATCTACCTATGCAATTAGTGCCTATCACCACTAAAAATTGTGACTTTGAATCCCGCTCATGGTGAAGTGCACTTAATACAACATCTTGTTATAAAGTTTGGTGGCTTGTTACAGGTTGGTGGTTTTCTCTGGGTCCTCCGGTTTCCTCCACCAATAAAACTGACCTCCACACGATATAACTGAAATATTGCTGAAAGTGGCATTAAACACCATAACCCTAACCCTACAAGCCTAAACAGGTTGGGTTCAGTTAGTCAATGATGAATAGTTAAATATTGGTGAAGGAAACTGGAGTATCAGGAGAAATCCACAGACCTGCCAGATTAATTTAGTCACTTACAAGCTTGATCACATTAGTTGAATCGAGTACACCTCATCACGGACGGGAATAAAAATTCATAATTGTCCACTCTAGACAAACAACTAAGTCACTGATTGTGGCGACCTGAGATTTCTCTGTCTTTCACTTTCTCACGTGTTTTCTCTATCTCCTTTAAATCAGACATCTTAATTTTACAGCCTAATTTTAACATACCTATTTTTCTTTCTCATTTGTATGACATTTACAAATCAAGAACAAGCTTTTTTTTTATTTCAGAAAGTTTATTATTACACTCTTTAAATTTTTATGTAAAAGAGAAAATGATATATTAATGTTGCATTATGTGTACATGTAAGTAACACAATATTGATGTAAAATAGCTAAATGTCATAGGGCTACTATTACGTTAGCGTTGTTCTGAAATAACTTTCTGGGACAATTTATGGTTCACAGTACATCTAATTATCTTTTCAGTAAAATATCTAAAAATGCTTTAAAATTGTTTGTTGCATATAGTTTTTACTCAATTCAAATATAATCATCTTCAGTGTTGTTACACATACCTGGTTTATTACAAAAACATTTCTGCATACACAGTTTCTGTTCTGAAAAACCTAAAAATAGGCATAGAACTGCAAAAACAGCAACAAATTCCTTTAAACTGCCTGGCGAGTAATATCCCATCATTCTTTGTCTCCATGGTTACATGATTTCACGAGTGATATCCCATCATTCTTTTTCTCCATGGTTACATGATTTCACAATTTTCTCACGTCCTTGACCTTCATCACAATAATAATCTAAAAAGAAAGAAAACATTTTGATTTCATAATTATCTACTGATATATAGTACATTCTTTGTAATAAAACAAACCAGAGGCTCCCAGGAGCCTGTAATCGCTCACCTGGATCAAAGCTGCTTTCAATAACAACGCAACTGCACTGTGGTGCGCCATCTTGGTGGGAGAGTGTGACTGCAGGACATCATTTGGAAAAGGATCATCGAATGACTATTCCATCAAAGTTTGGTTCTAATTGAGCTACTGGTTCCAGACAAGATGGTTTTTATGTGAATTTCCCATATGGTCCTATGTTAAACTAAGTTCAGCTGTGCAGCCATCTTGGTCAGAGGGTGGGACCACCAGACACAATTTTGGAAGAGGACCATCCAATGAATATTTTATCAAAGTTTGGTTCCAATTGAGCAACTGATTCCAGACAAGAAGATTTTTATGTGAATTTCCCATAGGGTCCTATGTTAAGCTAAGTTCGGCTGTGGGGACCATCTTGGTCGATAGATCTTGACATACTGAACATGTTTGCAGTTTAAACTTAACATCCATCTCTGATAGTTTTTGAAATATAAGACGAAAAGCATTAAAATTTTTAAAATTTTATGAAAAAAAGGGCAATAACTCCAAAATGGGTAATGGGATTTACTTCAAAATTGCAGGGTT
>MJUT01034151.1:29372-47746 GCA_002080005.1 Gigantidas platifrons
AAACCTCTATCTCTTATAGTTTTTGAAATATAAGATGAAAAGTATTAAAATTTTAAAAATTTGATGAAAAAAGGGCAATAACTCCAAGATGGGTAATCAGATTTACTTCAAAATTGCAGGGTAGGTAGATCTTGACATGCTGAACATGTATGCAGCTTGAATTGAACATCTATCTCTCATAGTTTTTGAAATAAAGGACAAAATGTACAAAATATGCCTAATTTGCATAATCGGTAGAAATCGGCCGAAATAAAAATTGCACAGAAAAACCCGTAATATATGTTAAACTACACATTGCCATGTAGCTGCAGTTGAAATTTGAGATCATTTTAACTTATACTTAAGCAGCAATAGACAATTGAAATTTCATCCCCCCTTTTTTCTATTTTTAGCTTGGCGGCCATCTTGGTTTGAAGTCGGGAACACCGGACACAATTTTGGAAGGGGGCCATCCAAGGACCATTCCACCAAAGTTTGGTTGCAATTGGCCCAGTAGTTTCTGAGGAGAAGATTAAAATGTGAAATGTTGACGGACGGACGACGGACGAAAAGTGATGGCAATAGCTCACATGACCCTTTGGGTCAGGTGAGCTAAAAACATAAAAATTCCACACTGTCGGAACAGTTTCAAAATATAATCGCAAAAATTTGTAGAAACAGAAGCAAAAGTAGATACAAAAAATATATACCCCATTCTGACATATATCCTGGTTAAATTTCATTTCTCAGTCAGTCCTTTACTGATGTTGGGTTCACAATTTACACATGTACAGAAATATGTCTGCAATCTGGAGCCTCATGAAACAGTACTGATTAACAGAATCAGTCAAGAGGAATACAAAAATGTAACTCTATGTATTGGTGAAACTACTGTGATTATATATATGACCACTTCTATATCTTATCATAAACTACTGTGATTATATATATGACCACTTCTATATCTTATCATAATGCTACAATGTATAACAGTACAAGTAATGGATTAAAAATCCACAAAAATGTGTATCAAAACATCACGCTATATAAAGAGAGTGTACTTTTCCTACATAAAGACAATATCGCAATTCTCTCAGAAGTCAACAAATGATTCTTTATGACACTGTCATGTATACAATGTACTGGGTTATGTATTCTTTATGACACTGTCATGTATACAATGTACTGGGTTATGTAACATGATCATAAATTTTCTTGAATTGCAAATACATTATTTATAATATGTACTTTTAAACACACAATTGCAAAATTCAAGTAGTATTATAATGTGTGTCAAGTTTGATGACATTGAATATCTGTTTCACTTATGTGCACTATTAACAAATAATATACATTGTATATCTTATAAATAATAAACACCTTTAAACCGGCATATCACACATTCAAATATTTCAACTTTTACAGTAATACACGAATACATTACGAACTAGAACTGTCCGCATAGCGGGACTAATACCCCCAGCTTCACTCTGCCTGTGTCCAAGATTATTGAAAACTAAGTCTACACGGAAAATATAATATTTGTCAAATTATAATATTTAATCACATTCAACAAAAATAAAAACGTTGTAGCATAAAAACTGTAAGAGGAGTTGCACAGACAAACCATGTACCCTTTCAGCCAAATTCACAAATAAAAAATAATAACTAAGTTCAACAATCTATATTCTTTGGTAAAATTCATGAAAATCAAAATCCTTACAACATGCACATCTTTGATATGAGTACAAATGTTCTGCAATGTAAAAACTTCCTAACTTATAAACTGTAGGAGGAGTTGCGCAAACAAACCATGTACCCTTTTTGCCATATTCACACAAAAATGGCTAAGTTCAACAATCTATATTTTTAGTAGAAATGCACAAAAATCAAAATCCTTACCCCATGCACATCTTTGATATAAGTACAAACAATCTACAATATAAAAAAATTTCTAGCGTAAAAACTGTAGGAGGAGTTGCCCGGACAAACCATGTACCCTTTTAGCCAAATTCACCAAAAAAAAGACTAAGTTCAGCAATCTATATTTTTGGTAAAAATTGATGAAAATCAAAATCCTTACCCCATGCACATCTTTGATATATGTACAAACAATCTACAATATAAAAACTTCCTAGTGTAAAAACTGTAGGAGGAGTTGCACAGACAAACCATGTACCCTTTTTGCCAAATTCACCAAAAAATGACTAAGTTCAACAATCTATATTTTTGGTAAAAATGCACAAAAATCAAAATCCTTACCACATGCACATCTTTGATATATGTACAAATGATCTGCAAAATAAAAACTTCCTAGCATAAAAACTTTAGGAGGAGTTGCGCGGACAAACCATGTACCCTCTATGCGGACAGACAGACAGACAGACAGACAGGGTGAAACCTGTATACCCCCCCAAACTTTGTTTGCGGGGGTATAAATATCCATTTCTCAAATGGCAATGAATCTTTTCCTTTTTACGTAGATTTTTCTTTCCTCTATCACTAACAAGACTTTTACCAGACTTCACTTATAATTATAGTTAAAACGGTGTGCGTCTTATAAGAAACAGTAACGGCTTCCCAATCTCAAGGGGGCACATTAGTAAACCAGCCAATCCGCACTGAGACAGTCCTCGAAAATAGTACAAAATAGAACACGAGGAACTTTGAAAAAAAATTTCAGTTGTTTCTTGATTATGATATTTTTTACAGTTAATCGTATCATATTTTGTGAGGTTTGAACTGCCAAAAATTACACCATTTGTTGAAATATAACCACATATAAAAACATGGATGTCAAATTACTACACCCTGTGTGGAAGGATTTCCTGGATACTGTAAATACTGTTGTTTTGACCGGATATTGAAAACAGCTGATTATTTTCTTATTTGACATACAATGTTTCTATCAAAGTGGATCAGAATGTGGACCTTGGACCAAAATAATAGGAAATAGTTGTCTTGTTATCCAGAAAATTCATTTGGATTTTTTATGATTTTTTTATTTACTATGTAAGTCAATGGTGGAATATATACTGGTGTGCCCTCTCAAGCACCTGGATTTACCTTTTTTTCTTGTGGAATCTGTATTGCTCATCTTTTTAGTTGGTTGTCTGTGTTTTTGTTTTGTTTGTCTTCATCCTGTGTCTTGTGTACCCTATGGTGGAAAAGGGGGGGGGTTACTGTAGAATCCTATGGGGAATTAGCAAAACTAAGGCATAATTCCTGTTTAAATAATCAAGTTCTCTCAAGTAGGACTTAGACAGCAAAGGATGTGGAAGCATCATATGGTAAGATATGGCAAGCTGAATAGTCCTTTACTTTACCAAATAATTTTTTTCCCTGCTTTTATGAAATATTGCTATTGTATGTCTACAGTAATACAAATAGAGGAACCATTGTTCTTCAGACTACTTGCTTAAGGTACTAACTATCATACTATCATGATCTTTTTTCAGAATTCCAAAATTTATAATCAAAAATAGCTTGGTATTTCATATAAATATAGCAAAAAAGAATATTAAAGAGACAAAATATGATAAATTTTTCAGACAACTGTAATTACAATAAATAGCACATCAATCTAGGTTAAATAATGCAATTTTTTTATCATAAAAAAATATGCCACAAGTGATCAAATACAAATTCATGGTTGTGCATCATTAATAGTAGTTTGGCCATGAGTGGCATATTTTTGATTATCGAACAGAAAATGAGTAATCCATTATTATACAAATTTAAGTCAAAACCCACATTGAAAACTAACATCCTTTTTTTCGTTATATGTCCTACAAAGATATTCCTTATCAACAACATTGAGAACAAGCATTTTTTTTGTGACATGATTTCTGTAGGTAATAATATTATCTCACTAATGATGTGATATGATTTCTGTAGGTAATAATATTATCTCACTAATGGTGTGATATGTGTTGTTTGTCATTGTATCATTAAATCTCACCTTCATGTAAACATTTTTATTATCTATTTAGATAAGTTAACTTAATTAAAATTTGTAGAAAATACATGGTATCTCCATCCAAGCACAAACTGAACACTAGAATTAACTGTATAAAAGTCACAAGAGGGGAGATTTGGGTCCATAATACTAGTTTAACCCTGCCACTTTTTTTCAAAGTGCCTGTACCAAGGAAGAAAATCGAGTGGTCGTGTAGTTGTGTATTAGGGGTATCAATTTTGCCACTTTCTACAATTTTTCTATGGGATTTTGGAAATGTTCCGACAGTATGGTATTTTTTTTTTTTCTATTAGATTTTGGAAATGTTCCGACAGTATGGTATTTTTTGTTTTTCTATTAGATTTTGGAAATGTTCCGACAGTATGGTATTTTTTGTTTTTCTATTAGATTTTAGAAATGTTCCGACAGTATGGTATTTTTTGTTTTTCTATTAGATTTTGGACATGTTACGACAGTATGGTATTTTTTGTTTTTCTATTAGATTTTGGACATGTTCCGACAGTATGGTGGGTTTTTTTTTCATTTTATTCCTCCCCTTCCAAATAGAATAAATAAATGAACTATAATTGTGCATATTTTTAAAAGTCAGGCTATTTTTAGATTTTTTTCCCTAGTCATAAGTATTTTAAATAATCTTATTAACTCCATTAGAACTGAAGTTCATTTAAAATCTAGATACAGTGCAGCAATTAGAAATTTGAATACCTTTTTATTTTTAAACAGGCTTAGTATGTTGTAATTGGTTTACTTTTTGGTGGTATAAAAGAAAAATATATTTGTTTCTGTCAATTTTGTACAAACATTCTTGAAACAAATGGGGTAGGTTGGTTTGCAAAACTTTTTTTTAATTTTACCTACTGCAGAACAAGAATCTGACTTTAATAGTATTTTAAGTCCAAAAATGGCAATAAACATTTTAGGGTAGGCACTAAAATTAGGGTTGGTTATCAGAAACTTTAGGGTAGGCACTAAAATTAGGGTTGGTTATTAGAAACTTTAGGGTAGGCACTAAAATTAGGGTTGGTTATCAGAAACTTTAGGATAGGCACTAAAATTAGGGTTGGTTATCAGAAACTTTAGGGTAGGCACTAAAATTAAGGTTGGTTATCAGAAACTTTAGGGTAGGCACTAAAATTAGGGTTGGTTATCAGAAACTTTAGATTAGGCACTAAAATTAGGATTGGTTATTAGAAACTTTAGGGTGGGCACTAAAATTAGGGTTGGTTATCAGAAACTTTAGGATGGCACTTAAATTAGGGTTGGTTATCAGAAACTTTAGGGTAAGCACTTAAATTAGGGTTGGTTATCAGAAACTTTAGGGTAGGCACTTAAATTAGGGTTGGTTATCAGAAACTTTAGGATAGGCATTAAAAATTAGGATTGGTTATCAGAAACTTTAGGATGGCACTTAAATTAGGGTTGGTTATCAGAAACTTTAGGGTGGGTACTAAAATTAGGGTTGGTTATCAGGAACTTTAGGGTAGGCACTAAAATTAGGGTTGGTTATCAGAAACATTAGGGTGGGTACTAAAATTAGGGTTGGTTATCAGAAACTTTAGGGTAGGCACTAAAATTAGGGTTGGTTATCAGGAACTTTAGGGTAGGCACTAAAATTAGGGTTGGTTATCAGAAACTTTAGGAGAGGCATTAAAAATTAGGGTTGGTTATCAGAAACTTTAGGGTGGGTACTAAAATTAGGGTTGGTTATCATAAACTTTAGGGTGGGCACTAAAATTAGGATTGGTTATCAGAAACTTTAGGGTGGGTACTAAAATTAGGGTTGGTTATCAGAAACTTTAGGGTGGGCACTAAAATTAGGGTTGGTTATCAGAAACTTTAGGGTGGGTACTAAAATTAGGGTTGGTTATCAGAAACTTTAGGGTAGGCACTAAATAGGGTTGGTTATCAGAAACACAGGCATTTTATGCCTTACCTCATTCAACACCTACCACAAACCTAACAAAAATTTGATTTACTGTGTTTAACGCTACTTTCAACAATATTTCAGCTATATGATATTATATCATGGCAACCAGTTTTAGTGGTGGGAGAAGCTGGAGTACCCAGAGAGAACCACTGACCATGGGCAAACAACTGGAAAACTTTATCATTTGCGGCTGCGAGTCAAGTGCACCCTTTTTTGTAATTTACAAAGCCGGGTGCGAACCCACACCGTATTGGTGATAGGCTTGTAAGAGTTGTTGGATATATTCATATAATCCAACTACCTAACTCATTGAGCCACCCAAAAATAGTGTAACTATTAAAATGCATCACTAAAAATATTTTGCACATTAAAAATTTCCCTTACCTTTTGTTGCAATGTTAGTGTACTTTTCCATTCATTGTTTAAATTTGTAATACCCTAATCCTTACAGATAAATTACATGTCCTTCATCAAATTTACATGATTTCCCAGCAATTAACAAGTTGTCTAACCAGACTAACTGTGATACAGAGATTGATAGGTTAACTTATATGTATAAAGGTGTTAAAATGATGTTGTTAGGTGCAAAACATTTCATTATAATGTTTATACTGCACTCAATGTATATCATATAGCCTATGGTATTTGAAATGGAAAGATCAAAATCAAGCTACTCTCAAATCATACAACCAATTTGTATACATTTTTTTTGTATAACGTTTAACAAATAAAATAGTCCCAGTCTAGTAAAAATTACATAAAATTTGCTCAATCCAATAGAAAAAAATTCTTCTACAATGATGTTTGCACTGTTTTGTCAAAATGTTTTTGGCACAGACTGATACCTTGTCACTAAAAATAAAATTTATTTGCTTGCTGATTAGGAAAGGGTAGAAAAGTGAGGCTTTCTGTAATTTTCTCACCTGTTTTATGCCAAGTACAATTAAATTTTATATTCCAAGACAAGGTAAGCACATTCCGTTTATCCTGCAGCATTATAAATTTGTCAAAAATGACAGAAAATGTTGAAAATCAAAAAGAAAAGTGCGATAACAAAAATCGTAAAATCATCATGTGACTTTATGTCATAAGACAAATACTAAGATAAGTGTGAAGACAATAAGAAGTTAATATCAGAAGCCATCAATCAAATAAGGACAGACAATACAATGGCCGAAATAAGAAGGACAAAAGGACAAATAATGAATTACAAAATACCATACAGAAAACAAGAGATCAAGCAAAACAAACCCCACTAAAAACTGGGAGTGAACTCAGGTGCTCCAGAAATTAACTTATTGTGACATCATTGAAAAAGTTATATAACTGTCTGTTACTGTACAAACAAATTACATTGCATTCTTGCAACTCAACAGTCTTGCCATCACTTTGAGATACAAGTTATACTTATACAAGACTTCACTCAGTGACTGGTATTTCTTGTTCAGACAGATATTTGTTTTCGTCTCTGAGACAGGAACATGGTTGGTGCCTTACTTTAGTATATATTTTTGCATTAAATGCTCTAGTGTCAAACTAGTGCAGATTACTGTTATGTTACAGGTGAACCTAGTTATTTGTTTATATTAATGTAACCTTAGACTAGATATATTTACACACAGTCAATAGTAGGACTCCTTGTCAATTGCTGCTGTTTGTTAAAAAAAATACATTTTTCCTACCAATTAATCATCAAATTGTACAAGATTAAAACATTACAATGTACACGAGTCATCAGAGAGGAACAATGGTCATGTTATCAGGAATTGTCTTCATTTTTTTTGTTTATTGTTTATTTGTTGACATTTTTTATTTACTGGTCCAAATCAAAATCTTGAATTTATATATATTATATCTAAATAACCAGAGGCTCTCAAGAGCCTGTATCGTTCACCTGGATATAAAGAGATCCAATTGGTCCTATGTGAAAACTATGTCATGCAGTGGTAGTCATCTTGGAATTTCGATAACATAAAAAACAAAGTTTGTAAAGGACCTTCCAATGATTGATGCACAGTTTAGGTACTGGTTCAATCAGTGCAATAGCTTCAGAGAAGAACATATTTATGTATTTTCCGCATATGGTCCTGTGTTGATACTATGACCTGTGGTGGCAGCCATCTTGAATTTCGGATCGGCATAAAAAACCCAAACTTTTTAGAGGACCTTCCAATGATCATTTCTGGGCAATTTGGTTTCAATTGTCCAAGTGGTTTCACAGAAGAAGCGTTTTGAAACATTTTTCCCATAGGGTCCAATGTTAAACTAAGTCTTGCCGTAGCTGCCATTTTGAATTTCAGATCGGAACAAAAAACCTATAAGTTTGTAGAGGACCATCCAATAAACATTCATGTACAGTTTGGCTTTAATCATATTTGTAGTTTCTGAGAAGAAGGCATTTGAACATTTTCCCATAGGGTCCAATGTTAATCTATGTCCTGCGGTGGTGGCCATCTTGGATTTCCGATCGGCATAAAAAACAGCAACTTTGTAGAGGACCTTCCAATGATCATTCCTGGGCAGTTTGGTTTCAATTGTCCAAGTGGTTTCAGAGAAGAAGTGTTTTGAAACATTTTTCCCATAGGATCCAATGTTAAACTAAATCCTGCCGTAGTCGCCATTTTGAATTTCAGATCGGAACAAAAAACCTAAAGTTTGTAGAGGACCATCCAATGAACATTCATGTACAGTTTGGCTTTAATCATATTTGTAGTTTCTGAGAAGAAGGCATTTGAACATTTTCCCATAGGGTCCAATGTTAATCTATGTCCTGCGGTGGCGGCCATCTTGGATTTCCGATCGGCATAAAAAACATAAACTTTGTAGAGGACCTTCCAATGATCATTTCTGGGCAGTTTGGTTTCAATTGTCCAAGTGGTTTCAGAGAAGAAGCGTTTTGAAACATTTTTCCGATAGGGTCCAATGTTAAACTAAGTCCTGTCGTAGCCGCCATTTTGAATTTCAGATTGGAACAAAAAACCTATAGTTTGTAGAGGACCATCCAATTAACATTCATGTAGTTTGGTTTTAATAATATTGGTAGTTTCTGAGAAGAAGGCATTTGAACATTTTCCCATAGGGTCCAATGTTAATCTATGTCCTGCGGTGGCGGCCATCTTGGATTTCCGATCAGCATAAAAAACAGCAACTTTGTAGAGGACCTTCCAATGATCATTTCTGGGCAGTTTGGTTTCAATTGTCCAAGTGGTTTCAGAGAAGAAGCATTTTGAAACATTTTTCCCATAGGGTCCAATGTTAAACTAAGTCCTGCCGTAGCCGCCATTTTGAATTTCAGATTGGAACAAAAAACCTATAAGTTTGTAGAGGACTATCCAATGAACATTCATGTACAGTTTGGCTTTAATCATATTTGTAGTTTCTTCTAAGAAGGCATTTGAACATTTTCCCATAGGGTCCAATGTTAATCTATGTCCTGCGGTGGTGGCCATCTTGGATTTCCGATCGGCATAAAAAACAACAACTTTGTAGAGGACCTTCCAATGATCATTCCTGGGCAGTTTGGTTTCAATTGTCCAAGTGGTTTCAGAGAAGAAGTGTTTTGAAACATTTTTCCCATAGGATCCAATGTTAAACTAAGTCCTGCCGTAGCCGCCATTTTGAATTTCAGATCGGAACAAAAAACCTACAGTTTGTAGAGCACCATCCAATGAACATTCATGTACAGTTTGGCTTTAATCATATTTGTAGTTTCTGAGAAGAAGGCATTTGAACATTTTCCCATAGGGTCCAATGTTAATCTATGTCCTGCGGTGGCGGCCATCTTGGATTCCCGATCGGCATAAAAAACAGCAACTTTGTAGAGGACCTTCCAATGATCATTCCTGGGCAGTTTGGTTTCAATTGTCCAAGTGGTTTCAGAGAAGAAGTGTTTTGAAACATTTTTCCCATAGGATCCAATGTTAAACTAAGTCCTGCCGTAGTCGCCATTTTGAATTTCAGATCGGAACAAAAAACCTATAAGTTTGTAGAGGACCATCCAATGAACATTCATGTACAGTTTGGCTTTAATCATATATGCAGTTTCTGAGAAGAAGGCATTTGAACATTTTCCCATAGGGTCCAATGCTAATCTATCTCCTGCGGTGGTGGCCATCTTGGATTTCCGATCGGCATAAAAAACAGAAACTTGGTAAAAGACATTCCAATGATCATTCATTTACAGTTTGGGTTCAGTCAGGTCATTAGTTTCAGAGAAGAAGATCTTTGAAATTTCAGCCAATCAGAGCATATTATTGGCCCTGGCAGCCATGTTGAACATCCGACTGGAACAAAAAACAGAAACTTTGTAGAGGACCATCCAAGGAACATACCTGCTAAGTTTGGTTCCAATTGGCCCAGTGGTTTCAGAGAAGAAGCTTGAAATGTGAAAAGTTTACAGACGACGGACGCCAAGTGATGGCAATAGTTCACCTGGACCTTCGGTCTAGGTGAACTAAAAACTGAAAAATATACTGGTCCGAACAAGGTTTTTCTGGTGTTGGGCCTGAGAAACTGTGCTCATCGTGAGGACTGCAGCAATGGTTAGCAACCTTTTACTTATTAGTATTTCATTCTAGTGATTCTAAATTGAGTCTTGTTTGTTATATATTAACTAATATTTTGTAAATTATAAAAACTTGGTCCCTTTATTCAGTTGTTATTTTAGGTCTAATGCATTTAATTATCCTTTAAAGCAGAGGTTCAAAGAGCTGGTATCGATCACCTGATTGTTATTCTTATAAACTGGCAAGTTACAAGAACAAGGACATCCTCTTGCACCAGGTTTACTGATCTTATCAAGTATTATGATCATTTTTCCAAAATTGTTTGCAATGGTGTCAAAAACTTCACAATCTGTATACATATAGAAACCCTACCCAAGTCATACTAATCTGTAGATGATAATACCAGTATAATACATGAACGTGTCAGTGACGCAGCCAAATCTCAATTTCAACATTGTTTGTCCTTTTTTTCTTATTTTACCCCACAATAAGACAGATTGTTGTAGACGATGGGAACAACAAAGCATAGCTATCTACTCTATGCATCTAATACAATAGTGATCACTGTTGAACAGGAAAAACGTTTTTTTTACAATGACATTAAACGATTTAATGTCCCTAACAATAATGTCAATTTCAACTGTTCATAATCTGTCTACATCAATACAATTTAAATTCTGACAAAAATCTGTTTGAAATTCACACCTCTAAATTGAATTTTAAACAGTCAATAATTGTTGGTAACTTTATCTCAAGTCACACAGTACAAATTACAACATGACAAAAATCCAGGGAATGTTTACCACAATAAATGACATTTTTGTACACTGAATGAATATATCTCTAATATTTACTAAATTACAACTACTCAAATTTACTATTTGTACAAAATTTTAACAATGTGTACCAGGCCATCCATCCATAAAAATGTTTGTTTTGCTGTTTCTGGAATGTCCAACAAAAATTTAATTAAAATCAGCACACTCTGATTTTAAAAAGTTTGTCAAAACAAACTAAATTTGCAAATTGCAGAAAAATCTTCGACAGTGTTAATGAACTCATTAAACTCAACCAATTCAAGCTTTAAATATAAAATTTAAGGCTAATGGAATAAATTATATATTTTTAGTAATAGCAGTCATTTTTCAGATAGAGGACAGGCTGTTGAATATAATTTGAAAGGGGGCACTGCCCCCAATAACCATTTAAGCTTGGATTAAATTGCCTGTGTACTTACAAAATAAAAATTATGAAATGAAAAGCTATAGACAAGAGATGACAGATGATAGACAGATGCCAAGCTCACATAATAGAAAACAAAAATTTAAACAGTACATGGGCAACAAGATAAAGCCAACCACAAACTAATACGACCACTCCCCAATTAAACCTTGACCTTCTAAACACAATGGAAATCTGGCTGGTAAGTGAATATCGTGAATCGTTGTTTAATACCAAGTGAGCAAACTTCCACCTATATCATGGCGAGAATAAGTAACATTTCGATGAAATGATGATGTACAAAATCAACATGCTAGGTTTTATTGTTATATTGCTGCTGAAACAACATACAGTCTGCAGTAAGACATATAACCTCACTCTGACACATTATCCTGTTTACAAGCCAGCCAGTCTGCAGCAAGACATATAACCTCACTCTGACACATTATTCTGTTTACAAGCCAGCCAGTCTGCAGCAAGACATATAACCTCACTCTGACACATTATCCTGTTTACAAGCCAGCCAGGCTTCACTCTTACTCTTTAACTCTACAGGCTTAGAGGAGAAGCAGCAAATAACAATTTTATAGTTTTTGGTTTGACCCGGCCATGGCTTGAACCCATGATCTACCACAACCGAGACCAGCACACTAACCATGACCTCTACCAGGATCTGTACCACACCCGAGACCAGCACACTAACCATGACCTCTACCAGGATCTGTACCACACCTGAGACCAGCACACTAACCATGACCTCTACCAGGATCTGTACCACACCCGAGACCAGCACACTAACCATGACCTCTACCAGGATTTGTACCACACCCGAGACCAGCACACTAACCATGACCTCTACCAGGATCTGTACCACACCTGAGACCAGCACACTAACCATGACCTCTACCAGGATCTGTACCACACCCGAGACCAGCACACTAACCATGACCTCTACCAGGATCTGTACCACACCCGAGACCAGCACACTAACCATGACCCATCAATGTGGTTCAAAATTTATATCTTAAAGGAGCCAGGATTGATTATTATTATTATTACAACACTTTGTTTAGATTATCAAGATGGTCATTAGCTACTATCAGTGTTGATTCCAATATAATTTGGGCTGGGTGTTTTAGTCCTAATGAATGTTAGCAGACATTAATTTATTTAGCTATGATGTTCTATCATGGACGGTGTTTTAGTCTGAATGAAATGTTAACAGACAATATTTAGCCATGATGTTCTATCATGGAATTAAATTAACAGACAGTAAACCAACACCTTTATTCTACAATTCATCACACATGCACCAACCTTTACAAAAAAAACTTTTAATTAATTCTTGTCAATTAAACTGTAGCTGATATGTATATATAGCATGAATTCTTTAGATCTACAGGTACAATGTACATGTACATGTATATAAACAAAGTAACTTGTATTTGACAATTCTGTTCTGATAAATCTACAGTCTAGATAGTCAAACAGTACAATACTAAAGCATACTCTTTTACCTATGAGAAATAACCTGTGTCAATAAAACAATACTAAAACTTGACAAAACAAATCTTAAATCAAATATACTATTCACTTATAATCCATCATTCTTACATTTAAAAACTTAATCTAATCTGAGTACATACAATATTGTAACATTATATGTTTTTTGTTATTACAATACAGGGTAAGGAGTACATACAATATTGTAAGGTTAGGCCACTCCAAATTGATTACTTGTTCTTTGGATTTTTCATTATAAATATGGAGCGGGCGAGCGAAATTTTTTTAATTATTTTTTTTTCTGAAAATTGAATTTTTGGAAGCACTAAAATCTTGAACAAGCAAGCGACACTTTTTTTTAATCTTTTTTAATCATTTTCCCCCTCATTTTTGTGTTTTTAAATGAGAATTAAAGATATTTTTATAAGTGGGCGACTTTTTTTAATTTTAAATTGTTTAAAAATCATGAAACTTGAAGAGGGAATGTTGAAGAAATGGTGAGGAAACATTTTTTGTCGAAATTTTCAATCTGAATTTTAAGGTGCGAGCGGGTCCAAAGAACAAATATTTAATTTGGAGTGGCCTTATATGTTTTTTGTTATTACAATACAGGGTAAGGAGTACATACAATAGTGTAAGGTTATATGTTTTTTGTTATTACGATACAGGGTAAGGAGTACATATAATATTGTAAGGTTATATGTTTTTTGTTATTACAATACAGGGTAAGGAGTACGTACAATATTGTAAGGTTATATGTTTTTTATTACAATACAGGGTAAGGAGTACATACAATATTGTAAGGTTATATGTTTTTTATTACAATACAGGGTAAGGGGTACATACAATATTATAAGGTTATATGTTTTTTATTACAATACAGGGTAAGGGGTACGTACAATATTGTAAGGTTATATGTTTTTTCTTATTACAATACAGGGTAAGGGGTAAGTACAATATTGTAAGGTTATATGTTTTTTCTTATTACAATACAGGGTAAGGGGTACGTACAATATTGTAAGGTTATATGTTTTTTTATTACAATACAGGGTAAGGAGTACATACAATATTGTAAGGTTATATGTTTTGTTATTACAATACAGGGTAAGGGCTATGTACAATATTGTAAGGTTATATGTTTTTTTTATTACAATACAGGGTAAGGAGTACATACAATAGTGTAAGGTTATATGTTTTTTTTATTACAATACAGGGTAAGGGGTACGTACAATATTGTATGGTTATATGTTTTTTTTATTACAATACAGGATAAGGGCTATGTACAATATTGTAAGGTTATATGTTTTTTTATTACAATACAGGGTAAGGGCTATGTACAATATTGTAAGGTTATATGTTTTGTTATTACAATACAGGGTAAGGGGTACGTACAATATTGTAAGGTTATATGTTTTTTTATTACAATACAGGGTAAGGGGTACGTACAATATTGTAAGGTTATATGTTTTTTTATTACAATACAGGGTAAGGGCTATGTACAATATTGTAAGGTTATATGTTTTTTTATTACAATACAGGGTAAGGGCTATGTACAATATTGTAAGGTTATATGTTTTGTTATTACAATACAGGGTAAGGGGTACATACAATATTGTAAGGTTATATGTTTTTTATTACAATACAGGGTAAGGAGTACATACAATATTGTAAGGTTATATGTTTTGTTATTACAATACAGGGTAAGGGGTACGTATAATATTGTAAGGTTATATGTTTTGTTATTACAATACAGGGTAAGGGGTTGTTATAAATAAAAGAAATGACACAATATCAAATCACAATATTTACATTGTACATCAAGTAGTATGTTATTGTATGTTTGTTTGTTTGTTTGTTTGATGATGCTTAAAGGGGCATTATCTGCCAAATCGTAAATTTTTACTACCCATAAAAACTATTAGATATGATTGATGCCTTAATAAAATGTGCTTCTGTAACTTATAAATGTTATGAAATGTATGTGCATTGGGGAAAAAACCTGCAACGGCTCGTGTTTTGAGATCGATCAAGAAATGGACGTCATCTTATTAATTATTAACATTGTTTACGGAGTTTGTCGAATCGTCATTAAATCAGTACAACAATGCACTTATTTCTTATTTTTTGTGAATCTGCTTTTAGTCAGTGTTAATTATGGACAAAGAACCATGTAAGTTGGCAGTTAATAAGCAACAAAATACAAATTATTTGTTTTTACCTGTCACTAGTAAGGTCAATTGAATATGGAAAAAGTGAGGTCAAATTATTTGCTTGCAAGCAAATAAATAATCGATGGTAATTTTCGTTCTCAAAAGGCAGAAGGTGGTTCGATAAGCTGTTTAATTAGAAATATTTACCTTTATTTCATCCTTTTAAAGCTATTTACCAATTTCCAAAACATACAATTTTTTTGGTCAGAATCGTAGCTAATGCCCCTTTAACACCACTTTCAACAATATTTCAGTTATATTGTGGCAGTCAGTTTTATTGGTGGAGGAAACCGTAGGACCCAGAGAAAACCAACGACCTGTCGCAAGTCACTGACAAACTTTATCACATAATGTACACCTTGCCCTGATCAAGATTCCAACTGACAACATCAGTGGTGATAGGCACTGATTGCACAGGTAGTTGTAAATCCAACATATGATCATGGCCATGATGGCACAGGATCAAATCACGATGTACATTTTACATCAAGTAGTATCAAATCTTTCAATTTTGAAATTTTAATTAAGACACCAGAGCATTTAAGAAAAAAAAATTACTTTTACTTCCTCCAAAAATTTAATAATGATTGAATGAAAGTACTGACTAGCCAGACAGGGCCCTCTTAAACGGTATATAATCCATCTTCCTCAGACATAGGTAAATTAACTATAGCCAGTTTTGTCTATGTTTCTTAGGTATATAATCCATCTTCCTCAGACATAGGTAGTAACTATAGCCAGTTTTGTCTATGTTTCTTAGGTATATAATCCATCTTCCTCAGACATAGGTAGTAACAATAGCCAGTTTTGTCTATGTTTCTTAGGTATATAATCCATCTTCCTCAGACATAGGTAAATTAACTATAGCCAGTTTTGTCTATGTTTCTTAGGTATATAATCCATCTTCCTCAGACATAGGTAGTAACTATAGCCAGTTTTGTCTATGTTTCTTAGGTATATAATCCATCTTCCTCAGACATACATGTAGGTAAATTAACTATAGCCAGTTTCGTCTATGCTGTTTAGGCCGTTTGGTTAACTTGCTCACAATAACTTTTACTACGAGCCGAGCATACTCGATGAAGTTTCTACCAGAAATAAAGATGGCAGCTTGAAACTTTGGTAAAATTACAAAACAAAAATGGACCATTAGAATATGACTGTAACTTATGATACAAAAATGGACCATTAGAATATGACTGTAACTTATGATACAAAAATGGACCATTAGAATATGACTGTAACTTATGATACAAAAATGGACCATTAGAATATGACTGTAACTTATGATACACTTGGGTTGAGTGGGTTATGGTGTTGAATGCCACTTTAAAATAAATGTTAGAGAATACAGAAGGGAGCAATCAAGAGAAACTGGCAACATAGAGGGTAAACAAGACGGAGACAAACAACTTAAGAAAAACACAACGCAATATGTGTTGGACACCACTATATAAACAAACAATATTTCAGTTATATCGTGGTGGTCAATTTTATTGGTGGAGGAAATTGGGAGAAAACCACCGACCTACCACAAGTCACTGACAAAGTTGTATCAAGTACACCTCACCATGAACGGGATTCAAACTTTAGTGGTGTTAATCACTGATTGCATAGGTAGTTGTAAATCCAACTACCAGTACCATATGATCATGACAAGGACAGCCCAATACACTTGCCAAAATTAGATTGGAACAAAAACCTACAAAATAGATTTTGCTAGATACTAACCATTATTGTTCATAATATCGGATCTTTAATTTGTGTGGGATATTGTTTCTTTTTTTTTCATTTTTTTTGTGGTTTTTCCATTTACCGGTATCAACTATTCAACTTTTATTGAAACCTCATAAACTTGACTCATGTTTTAATTGTACAGTGCACTGGTATATTTTACAGTCTAAAAATAGGTGAAGACTTTTTACTTCTTAAAGGACTATTTTTCCCATTCGGATAAATAGATGTATGTCCTACTAACCAATAAAGGGGATAAAAAAAATATTATAATGTTTTAGCGTCTACATTTCAATTCAAGAGCTTATAATGTATATTTTCACATCTAAGTGTTAAATTTTAAATCAAATAAATGTACAAAACATCACTTTTGAAGTCTTACTGGGTTTTTAGTAACAATAAAATTTTACAACATGAAATAAGACTTTATAGACAATTTGTATACAGTAAACATTGGAATGTATATTACAACAGTCTGGATAAAAATTAATAAAGAAACTTGTTTTCAAAATTCTGTCACAATATTTCAAATTATTGTGGGGGAAGGGAGTTGTATTATGATTATCATTTCATTGGAAAAAATAGTTTGGAAAAGAAAATTTAGCTTAAAATTATGTTATAAACTTAATATCAGATGTAATACAATAGCCCTCCCTCCCTCCTTTTTTTTAGTAATACAAAAGTTCCCCCCGTTTATAAAGCCACCACTTATGGAATGAAAAACTGGTCTTATAAGAGGGTGGCCTCTATTGTGGGGTGACAGTTTGGTAGTATTTAACTTGCATCTGAAATATGGCCTGATAAGAAATGCAAATGGGACAACTGTATCTAACTTATCGAGAAAGTGAGCAGTCATGTGTGTAAGGGTATCAGTTTTACCTCTGTTTACTCAGGAAAGTGAGCAGTCATGTGTGTAAGGGTATCAGTTTTACCTCTGTTTACTCAGGAGAGTGAGCAGTCATGTGTGTAAGGGTATCAGTTTTACCTCTGTTTATTCAGGTGAGTGAGCAGTCATGTGTGTAAGGGTATCAGTTTTACCTCTGTTTACTCAGGAGAGTGAGCAGTCATGTGTGTAAGGGTATCAATTTTACCTCTGTTTACTCAGGAGAGTGAGCAATCATGTGTGTAAGGGTATCAGTTTTACCTCTGTTGACTCAGGAGAGTGAGCAGTCATGTGTGTAAGGGTATCAGTTTTACCTCTGTTTACTCAGGAGTGAGCAGTCATGTGTGTAAGGGTATCAGTTTTACCTCTGTTTACTCAGGTGAGTGAGCAGTCATGTGTGTAAGGGTATCAGTTTTACCTCTGTTTACTCAGG
>MJUT01034161.1:7438-17911 GCA_002080005.1 Gigantidas platifrons
ACAGAACGATTACAAACAAGACTGGACAATCCATAGACATTGACAACACTGGGTACAAGACCCATAATGATTGCAAACAAGACTGCACAATCCATAGACATTGACAACACTGGGTACAAGACCCAGAATGATTGCAAACAAGACTGGACAATCCATAGACATTGGCAACACTGGTCACAAGACACAGAATGATTACAAACAAGACTGGACAATCCATGGACATCGGCAACACTGGGCACACGATACTGAACGATCAAAAAGACAAAACGCACAACACAGAAAATTAAATTTATGAGCAACACAGACACCACAGGTGCTTGCGAAGATTAAGCAGCACTTGTTTCTCATACGAAACCCGCCATGTTATTGATAGTAAAGCCCGGTGAAAGCCTTTCTCATACGATACCCGCCATGATATTGATAGTAAAGCCCGGTGAAAGCCTTTCTCATACGAAACCCGCCATGTTATTGATGGTAAAGCCCGGTGAAAGCCTTTCTCATACGAAACCTGCCATGTTATTGATAGTAAAGCCCGGTGAAAGCCTTGTCGATGATAGCGGAAAGAAAAAATCTATGTAAAAGAAAAAAGATTCATTACCATCGATGTTTCTATACTCTCGACCAGTTCGTGATGACGACTGTAGCGATGACTTGGACCCAGGAGCAACCAACATGAAATCGTCATATAATCAAAACATTGTCTTGGTGAAGAAAATTAGCCTTGCCTTTTCTATTTAACAATACAGTATTGACAAAGTCTGCTATTTCAGATTTTAAATTGTTGGATTACACTAGTTCTATCATGACGCGGTCTCTTGACATGTTAGGTGCCTCTGTTGCAGGGGTGGATCCAGTAATCCCATAAAAGAGATCAACGGTTATAAATATAGATACATCAATCAAATATTGCATGCATATAGATACAAATGATGTCGATATATCAAACTTCGAAAAAATTGATGAAAAGAAATTAAATGAGAAATGAGTTTATTAGGGAAAAACTGTTTATATGGAATTTTGAATAAATACCAATTATTGTCAGAAAACATTTTGAAGTTTATATCCATGAAGCCTGATCCGGAATTATACTGTCTAACCCTAAATCTTTAATGTAGTACCATGACCATAGTTAAATTTGTCTTTATTTAGAGTCTTTTTCTGTCTAGTAAATGAATTATTTAAATGTCTTACTGGTTCATTAAAATTATTGGTTATTTTTATCAAAGACTATCTGTATATACGTTTTGTGGACAATTGGTGATGCTTAACACCGAAGTAAACCATTGCCGTTCAATGAATAATAAATGTAGCGATTGCTTACTTCTGTCTGTTTTAATTGACAGCGATGGTACCACTTAGTGTAAGTTGTCGGCACCGTTCCATGAATCCATTGTAACATAACAGAATCGTACAATAAAGTAATCAGTCTCGAGATGTTATATATCCCGTTTTAAATGGTAGTGGCTTTGCTAAACGATGAGACCACTGCCCTTTAAAACGGGATATATAACATCTCGACACTGATAACCTTTTTTTTTTCTGAATGTTCTAACATTAATAATTATGTCCTTCTTATATGAAAAACATTTGGAAAAAGGTCACAGAGAGCGATTATTGATTTTCTGTCCCATATGGTTGTCGTCTGCTACAATGTAAATGGAATACACAGCACATGCAATAAGTGAGAACGATTATTGATTTTCTGTGCTGTATGAAATACACAGCACGGCTTCCATGAAGTGTTAGAAGTAAATTTGTAGCCAATCAAAATTATACTTGCAACAAGAACATCAGAAAATAAAGTATAAAGGAATACGTACAACGACACCAATGGGTTAATTAGTGATTATACTTCGTAAATACAAGATATATTATAGATCCTTCAGTAAAATAAGAAACGCTACATTAATCCGTAGTATGCCGTATATGTCTAGTCCTGTTACTTTGCACCATTAGGAGGTAAAATGAATAATTAAGGAGTCATTTAACTGGTAACAGGGTTACTTTTCTTTATTTTGTCAGAATCCAACTTGTAGTTTAAAAATATCTTAAGAGCATAAAGTCACCGTAGACAAAAGAAAACTGTTGTCATATGCGTTCGCCCAATCTTAACTTCTCTATTTCATTATGAAATCTGTCCAAGAGAAGAAGACATTCCTAATTATCATGCAAGCTTTACATACAATAACAGGATGATCCGTCGTGGTCGTGTTCGTATGGTAGTTGGATTTACTACTACTTATGCTAGCAGTGCCTATCACCACTAAATTCTGAGTTCGAATCCCGCTCATGCGAGGTGTACTCAATGCAACGTTATGTCATAAAGTTTGTCTGTGACTATACACTAAACTAATATTAACTACAATTACAGGTTTAAGGACAAAATGTTTAAGGACAAAATTAAGGATATAATATTTATAATTCACTCGACACCGACATTATGATTCACTACACATTCATGATTTCCTCGAATGACAAATGCATGTGAAGTGTGGTTTCAGCATGGTACTATGATAAGTACAAACATGGCCGACGATGTACTATGATAAGTACAAACATGGCCGACGATATACGCATGTACATTATAACGCATGTAAATCGTTATATGTACAAGTATACATGTAGTTTATTACATATTGCCTTATTGTATTTCATCACTAAATATGATACACCAGTAATGTTTGGCAATGGCAAGAATTCCGTCTGCTACTTACTGCAACAATTAACAGAACATTACCGGAATTTTATCAAACAAAATCGCTTTATCATAATTTATGTTGAGAACTGACGAGTTCGTGAACTTTTAAGAAGAGTTTGAAGATACCAAAGAGGTAATCAGAATCCGTATACGTATCGAAGAAGAGCAGACAGCATAATGGCCAAAAGAAACAGTATAAAAAGACATACAACGATCTACAAAACATACTTATAAAACTAAAGATCGAGTAACACGAACCCTACTAAAAACCGGGAGTGAACTCGGGTGCTCCGGAAGGGTAGGCAATTAAAAAAACAGCTAGCGATCTGCACAATCAGAAAGTGAACATTTGGAACACTTGAAATATCTAGATAAAAAGGACACCGAATTGATGGATCAAAATACAAATTTATCTCTTCATTTTACTTTCTTATTTTGAAAACATTTATAAATGTAAAGTGATAATAAAAAGAAAGACATCTGTATACGGAAATGTGTTATTCTTTAATGACTGTAGCAATTCTAGCTTGACTGTATACAATATCAAGTTATTAAATAGCGCGAAATCGACTCCATTGCTCTGCAAACAAAGTCTTTTAATTTCCCCAAACACACATTGAACATTAATACGTATAACATATAACACAGAGCGTGAACAAAAACATGCAATATTAATTTCTAATATCTGAATTATCTACCTGAAAAAGACATAAAGAAGTGTCAAACATTATTGTAATGTGTATCTTTCCTTTATTAATTAGACGATATTTGCACAATATTTCAGTGTTCAGCCTCTATTGAATTGATCAAAGCGTTTGTTGTATTTTATCCTGCAATTGGATTATTTTTTGTCATAATAAATGGATTGAAATAAACTGTTGTTTTATTATGACAGTGTCATAATAACACTTTTCACAATTAACCTAATAAAGCTACTAAGCCACACCCCTGTCATAATAACACTTGTCATATTAGCCTAATAAAGGTATTAAGCCACGCCCATTACCGGAACTACTATTGAGGTATCAATGGGGATTCCGTTATCCTTTTTTTTTTAAAGAAGTGTCAAATATTACTGTAATCTGCATCAAGTTCAACAACAAAACCTATATTATTTTTTAGATGATATTTGCACACCATTTCAGTGTTCAGCCTCTAGCGAATTGTTCAAAGCGTTTGTTGTATTTAATACACAAACCATAGATATGTGTATTACACAGTTTAGGTTAGTATCCTGTTTGGTAGATACAACTATTACATAAATAAGAATGCCCACTTTAGCCGAGATATAAATTCCTTGGTGTATACATATATAGCAGGAGATAAAAACCGGAGTACCCGGAGAAAACCACTGACCTGTGCTAACAAACGTTATCACATAATGTTGTATCGAGTACACCTCGCCATGAACGGGGTTCGAACTCTCAACTTTAGTGGTGATAGGCACTAATTGCACATGTAGTTGTAAATCCACTTACCATACGATCACGACCACGACGATTCCTTCCTAGATAGAGCTTTTCTTCCAACAGGGAAGCTACTGAACCGAAGGTTCCTAGTGGCCAAGTTGAAGTCATCAGTTTTACGGTCGCCACCATGACTTGGATAAGCGATACAGAATACCTTTATCACAAATGACCACGGAAGTGTTTTGTTTGTCGTAATCACAATCGAGTTCTTTCCTCATTCATGACTTGTAACCTGATTTCTAACAAAAGTAACACGATGAGTGCCACTAGTGGAGTAGAAACTGCTTACCCATCAGGAGTATCTCAGTTCACTCCCCTTTTTTTTCTAGTGGAGTTCGTGTTGCTCAATCTTTAGTTTTCGCTATTGTGGTTTGCAGAACATTGTTTTTTCTTTTTGTCTTTTTTTTGTCTTTTTGTCATTGTATTTTCTGTCCTTTGATTTCCGGCTTCTAATTAACCCTTTGCTATCTTCAAACTTTTTTCGTATCGAGTATACCTCAGGACGTTGTAACGAATAAAATTTAAATCACATAAAAATGGATATGATGTTTAGATAATCATGAACAGAGCTATTGCATTAATATTTAATGAATTTATCAACCAGATTTTATACCGGATATGCATCAATTATTCACATTGTATCGATAATAACGTATGTCTCGAATTAAAGTGAGTTGTTTGCCCATGGTCGGTGGTTCTCTCCGGGTACTCCGACTTCTTCCACCATTAAAACTGGTCGCCATGATATAGCTGAAATACAATCGGCAAACCTCGGGTGAGTTCGCTTCTCTCCCTCAATCTCTCGGCTGTGATACGGAATTTGATATGCGTCTACGCGTCACATTTCTTCGCCGGAAGACCATATCACTTCAATCAAACATTGCGTACCACGAATAAGTTCTAAAATGGCGACGTTCGATGAGTGTATAGATTTTGCTTTGAAAAATAGTGGTCTTTGATGAAGGTACGGAATCAGCCGACGTTGCGACGAATGAAAATATATTATTATTGGACGAATATTCAAAAGTGAAATTACTTTAATACCCCCTTCATTGAAGATTTCTGAAAGTAGTTCCAATGTCCAATGGAAGCTATCGTAATACGGACGAGGTTTGATGAAGGTACGGAATCAGCCGAAGTTGCGACGAGTGAGCTGAAATATTGCTGGAAGTGACGCTAAACACAATAAATCAAATCGAATTAATGTGCGCACGACGCTTTTTTAGAATGACCTCCATCAGGTATCTGGATATGCTCATACCGGTAATCAAAAGATTGGAAAGTCAAATAATTTAAAAGTCTTCGGGAGCGAGTAAACCAAAGGGCCTAAACATGGTAGCCATAATCAGCTAAGAGAGGCCTGAGGGAGGAGAACCTACATTTTATTAGTAATTATATTATTTAGAAACTGTATATTTCAATATATATATATATAATCTATAAAAGCATCGTTTGGGCCGAAACACTGACTACTGGGTGAATGATACCCTCGTGGAATATTAGTCCACCAAAAGAGGTATCTACCCAGCGATAGCAATAAACAAGTAGACATCAAATTCAGTGCGCACGACGCCTTACTGGAATAATCTTCACCAGGTACGCGAATAATTAAACGATTGGAACGCCAAATAACTTCAAAGTATTTAATATATTTTCACGAAAACAAATAATTTCTGATAAATAATATGAATCAAGTAGATATTTATCAAAAACTCTAAAACAAATTCCTTAATTATTTATGTGTGATTAAAATTAGTAACGACTTATCTAAATACAACTAACAACTTGTAGATATTTATCAAAAAGTCTGAAATTACTATATTTATTTATATGTGATTAAATTAATTTCATACGTGAACATACACTCGGAGTACGTGTCTAGCGTCAAACATTTAATATCTATTCAGTGATTGGGATTAGAGGGGGCCATGCGCCATTTATCACATTCCATCTGAAAATGTCCCATTGAAATCAGAAATATTTACAAAGAATGTAAAAGAATGGCCCATTGAAATTCTGAATGCCAACAGAAAATGTCCCATTATTAAAATGTTAATCCTAATCACTGTCTATTATTTATGGCGTCCTTTGTGGTTTAATAAAAACGTACATATTGAATTTAGTGCGAACGACGCGTTTCTGGAATAACCTTCATCACGTGACACGTACAATAGACTAGGAAACCAAATCACTTAAAAGTCTGTGGGAGCAAAAGATCTAAACAGGATAGCTAAAATTCCCCTTTTTTTGCGTGTGGGGGCTTAGTTTTATTATTAGTTGAAACATATTTTATTAATTAATAAATATAGTACAATAAGATCAATTTGTATTATAGTATAATACAAATAATCAAAAGGATTCGAAAACAAGCTTAGAAACTTCTATTAATTCGTTTTATTATTAATTGCATTATTTAAGAACTGTACATTTCAGTAATAGATATATCTAATTAATCATGCCAGTGATATCCTCCGGGACTAATAGGTACAATCAAACTAACAACTAAAGAATTAGTAGTTAATGATACTCGTCAAAAATTGGTTTGCTCTGAGTCAGGTTAATGCATAGATAAATTTAGTAATTAATCCTGCTCGATTAAGGATACCGAGCAAAGATTGGACTGCTCTGAGTCGGTGTAATTGTAATGTGTGCACGTGGAGCGATATGTCTAATTGTAGAATGTTGTTGTTGTAACCTTGCTTTATACAAATCTGGTTTAGCTTGTTTGTCAAGTACGAAGCAGTCAACAGCATTATCTCATCAAAATGTGACTTGTCATAAGATTGCTGAATAAAGGGCTACCACTTGGTGACCGATAGTTATGAAAGGCTACCACTTGGTGGCCGATAGCTATGAAAGGCTACCACTTGGTGGTGGATAACTATGAAAGCCTACCACTTGGTGGCCGATAGTTATGAAAGGCTACCACTTGGTGGCCGATAGTTATGAAAGGCTACCACTTGGCGGCCGATAGTTATGAAAGGTTACCACTTGGTGGTGGATAGCTATGAAAGGCTACCACTTGGTGGCCGATAGTTATGAAAGGCTACCACTTGGTGGCCGATAGCTATGACCGCAGCATGTCGTCTCGACAATTGTTTCACTAATATGACGGCACCAGTTCACCAATAGTGGGGGTTGTATCCATAGACATACTTTAACCACGCCACCTGTTATAGAAGTGCATGTACCAAGCCGTGACAGTGAGGGGGACATATATAGGTGTGTTAGGGGAGATCAATTTTGTCTCTTTCCACGATTTTGTTGTGATAGGATTTTGAGACTGTTCCGAAAGTGTGATATTCTTTGTTGATCATTTTAAGTAATTTGTTTGGAAACTGGTAGTGCTATAAACCCCAAATCAATTAGAATCTTTATTGTATGTCAAGAATTGGTTAGATAGAACTAGAAGCTATTGAGAAAAGACATTAGTCCATATATTGTTTCAACTACATGTAATACGTTAAGTGCAAAATGTAGAAATGAGCAACGCTTTAGTATGCTTAGTGCATTTACTATGGAATACAATAATTTTTTCCTTTTTTTTTTAAATTGTTTTCACTGATACTGAAATAGTTTTTTAGCTCAAGTAATCTTTGCCAACTATCACTTTGCAGCCTATGTCCGTTGTCCTTTTTCGGACAATCGATAAACTTATTACTGTACATTTGTATCCTCTTCAAAACCACGTGGTTAAATTCAACCAAACTCTGTGGAGAACACAGATCTTTCTGAACGATAGTTTTACTTACGAAAAACGAAAAAATAATGTGAATAAGCTAGTTTTGAAAATATGTAAAAGTGCAATTTAGTTGTTTGCACTTTAGTGGAATAATCTTTTGTGAACTTTCCATTTGTATGTAGCAACATTCCAGCAGCACCTGTATATGGAGTATATATTACTCAGTTGATACGATATTCCAGAACTTGTGGTTCATTTCAAGATTTCCTTGGTATAGTGTTGCTGCTAACAAGGAGGCTACTGAACCAATGGTTTCTCCTGGTTAAGTTGAAGTCATCACTTCGAAAGTTTTACGCTCGCCATCATGACTTGGTTGACCGTTATCGAATATTTTTGTCACAAATGACCATGGATATGTTCCACTTGTCCTAAACACTTCCCGGTCCTTTCCTCATTCATGACTTATCACCGGATTTGCAGCAAGAGTAACACGACGGATGCCACACGTGGGACATAAAAACAACTTACCCTTCCGGAGTACCTGAGTTCACCCTGGATTTTAGTGGGGTTTATATTACTTGATTGTTAGTTTTCTGTGTAGTGTTTTGTATATCATTGTCTGTTCTTTTGTCCTTTTTCTTTTGTCTTTTGTATTGTCTGTTCTTCTTTGACTTACGGCTTCTGATAATCCCTTTGGTATCTTCAAACTTTTTTTATGCAAGACATTTGACATTTTTAACACCGTCCACACCCTCAACACATATAAATGAATACGTATTAATCACTATATTAATGATAACAATTTTGGAGCATTTCAATCGTTGGAAAAATTATAATATTAAAATATTTTTGCTATCTAGAACAACCTTCATCAAGTATACTCAACGTCAAAAGATTAGTTTGATTGATTGATTGATGTTTTACGCCACTTTCAGTAATCTTTTAGCTATATCATGGAGACCAGTTTTAGTGGTGGAAGAAGCCGGAGAACCCGGAAAGAACCACTGACCATGGGCAAACAACTGATAAACTTTATCACTTGCGTCTGTGAGTCGAGTGCACCCTTTTTTGTAATTCAAAAAGCAGGGTGCGAACCCACGCCGTATTGGTGGTAGGCTTGTATGAGTTGTAAGGTAATCCAACTACCTAACTCATTGAGCCACCCGGGTCCTTCAAAAGATTGGACATGATAGATAAGGTTGACTAAGCTTGAGGGTGACTGGCTTTAACTTTAATCAATCACGTTATTTAGGAACCGTATATTTCAAACATAAATATATTTAATAACCCACGTAAGTGTTGAAAGAATAGTAATGCACTTTTTGAGTAGAAACTGTCTACTCAGCCCAAGCACCTGAGCTTACCTCCAGTTTTTAGTGAGGTTCGTGTCGCTCATTCTTTAGTTTTCTGTGTGGTGTGTTGTAGATTGTTGTTTGTCGTTTTGTCATTTCTTTCTGTCGTTCTCTGTTTTACGGCCTCTGATTATCTATATGGTATCTGCAAACTTTCCTTTTTCACTTCATTTTTGTATTTTTACTTTTAACTTCAGTTGACAGTGATTAAGCCTTATTTGTCGAACATTGCCCATGTTTCGTCTATAAACAAATTTAAGAACTGCGCCCACCTGAGCCGCCCCCCCCCCTCCCCTGGTTTTTGGTGTGTTTCTCTTTGGTTTGGCTTTGTATTGTGTCTTGTGTACCCAATGTTGCCACTGTCTACGGATTATCCATTCTTGGTTTTCTCTAACGTTTATATGATAACACTATTATATATGATATTTACCTTGATATTCCGTGAAATATTTCCATCCAGAAGTAACTTGAGTTTCTGCCAAATTCTTTAATTTTACCGACATTAATTTACATTCCGACTTATCATTGTGATTAAAAAATCCTACACAACTAGTTGTAACCAAACACTCCATAGCACACGATAAAGTTGTCTGTAAGTTATTTTTTTCAGATAAGAAACTTCCAGTATACAAATAGTCAGCAAAATCAGTATTCTTGTAATACCTCTTAGATATGAATAACTTACAAAACACTGACGGAACAAACATGAACAGAAAATAGAGGAGCATCGTAAGGATTTCTCGTTGTCTAGGTATGTTCTCAGTACTTGGTATATACATTGTGGAAAAAACCGATCTTGTTCCTATTTAAATATTCCTATTACTTATAACCGTATTGGATAGTAGTTAATCAATAGTTGTAGAAATTGTGATATTTGTTTTTAAATGATAATCTTTTAAATCAACTTTCTATTCTAAAACTAATTAAAAATCAAAATAAGTTAATCTCATGTAAATATGGTGTAAATATATACCTTTTGTTTGTAACCGATTCTACTTGATTTGAATGAATGAGGATGTCTTGTCCAATCTAATTTATAAACATGAAGTTGATTGTCTTTTTATTCTAAAGATTAATCATTGATAATTATATCAACAAAAATTATGCCAGGAGGCATCGTTCTCGTGATCGTATGGATGTTGGATCTACAATTACCTGTGCAATCCGTTCCTATCACCACTAACATTACGAGTTCGAATCCCGCTCATAGCTAGATGTATTCGATACAACATTATGTTATAAAGTTTCTCAGTGACTTGCTGACGGGTCGGT
>MJUT01034167.1:0-22742 GCA_002080005.1 Gigantidas platifrons
GATGGTAATCAATTTTAGGTTGCATCAGCAAAACAATGACAAGCTATTGCTAATGGTAAGCTGCTGACAGACTGATAGCTGTTTTAAATGGCAATTGCAATACATAATACACTTTTTTATGTTTCGTCAACAGCGGGGGAGGGGCAGGACTTATGTATTTGGTTCGTCCTACGCAACCAGAAGAAGGTCTTGTACATAGCAATAGTGAAACAAGTCCTATATTTTTACATCCGGGTTCCCACTAGCATATGTGTACACATAACCACGTCGAGATTCCAACTCAAAGACAATAATGGTGGTAAACATTTATTGAATAGCTAGCCTATGTAACTCTGACTAATTGCCTTCACAAAATTTTCAAGGCTACAGACATTTGCTTTACAAAATGGCATTATCATTACACGACGGGTGTCACATATGGATCAGGAACCGCCCACACTTCCGGTTTACCTGGATTCATTCCTGCTTTTTAGTGTGCTTCGTGTTACTCGATCTTTAGTTTTCTTTTGTAGTGTTTTGTAGATAATTATTTGCCCTTTTGTCCTTTTTCTTGTTGAATATTACAATGTCTGTCCTTCTTAGAGATACAGCTTCTGATTACCCCTTTGATATCTTAGATATACAGCTTCTGATTACCCCTTTGATATCTTCAAACTTTGCAACTAAGTACATCAAATGTCCATCGTTGTATTTAGCTACTTTTATGGTGCACGTCATGCATTAAAAGGTGTTATGCAAAAAAAAAATTCAAAAGTATTCAATACCTGCTCTAATATTGTTTCCTCTAAATCAATATTCAAATACGTTATACGTTAACGTTTGAATTTTTTTACATATGAGAAAATTCGTGATTATTGATGGATATTTTTTAATGGGCTCTAAAAAAAAGTACATCTAAAATAAAAACGGAGACATCAAATTTCGTATGTATCACGTGTATCTGTTATAACCTTTATTAGCCACGCTCAAAGCCAAAATATGTAGATTAAACATATTTAATTATATTGCTTAATATTTTAATAATTGGATTGGACACAAGTTATATTACCTTACAAGGGTGCTCTCCATACTATTTGAAATCCCAGTGATATAACACTATTTGAAAGCCAGAAAACCAAAGGGACTAACATGTTTTCTATGTATATTACTGCGAATCCTTAGTTTCAATGATGACTCAAAATATTGGGCTATGGAAATTGTATAAAACACATATTGACTGTTTCAACAAACTCTTTATTTTGACGCCTTATTCAGTCAATATTGTAGTTATAGTCAAACAAAGAGTCATACATTTTGAAGGTATGTACCATGGACAGCCTCTTAAAGTTTACCACACTTGGCCAATAAAATAATCCCTTGAAAGTTACATATCCGTTATGTGAAAATACGATTCACGTGACTGACACACGATTGATGATGAAGGAGGAAATGGTTTCGTGATCTTTGAATAGGCTTTAAACATTCACAAGAACTTCTTTTTCTTGTTTACTTAAATTTGGTTCAATATTGATAAAAGCAACGCTAAAATATTAATATAAATCAACTGTTAATTTGGATACTCACAGGGTCAACTGCTTTCATGGGCGATATTTTATGGGCATTTTAAATATTGTTCCGGTTACATATATTTGAACGGTTTATTTGTTCAAGAAACCGGAGTTATCGATGAGAAACACAGACCTGTCGCCAGTATTAGATACACTTTATCAAAAACTATTGTATTGTCCATGTTTATGTTGTCATTCATGTTTGTGATAGTATGTGGTCTATTTAGAGTGAGGTCCCGGGTGGCTCAATGAGTTAGGTAGTTGGATTACCTAACAACTCATACAAGCATATCGCCAATACGGCGTGGGTTCGCGCTCGGCTTTGTAGATTTGTATAAAGAAAAGGTGCACTCGACTCGCAGCTGCAAGTGATAAAGCTTACCAGTTGTTTGCCCATGGTCGGTAGTTCGCTCGGGGTACTCCGTCTTCTTCCGCCATTAAACCTGGTCACCATGACATAGCTGAAATATTGCTGAAAGTGCCTTAAACACCACAAAAATTACCTATTTTGAATGCAAGTAAATATATGCATGATATTTATTGTTTGTTTATATATGTATTGTCGTCGGAGATTTAATTATCAAGAGAAGAGGAGGTTGTGATCCAAAATGTACTGGTGTAAAGCTACCACATATTTTCGCCTGTCCAAAGTCAGGACCTGGATTTCTAGTGCCATGTGTCGTGATCTGTTTGTGTTCAATGATTTGAGGTGAGAGGTGATTGTTCGTGTTCTTGATATTGAAGGAATTATTGACCAACACATTAAGCCCATTTCCATGGACAAATACGTTATCATTTGTGTTATAAAGTATCATATATACCATGGATCTTACGAATTAACTTATCTAAACCAACGAATCCGAATGATGAGTTGGTTTTATATAAGTTCATGTGTAAGATCCATGGTATATATAGTTTGTAACATAAATTACATGATTGACAGATCTATGACGTCAAAATCATGGAATAACAGATCCTATGACGTCAAAATCATGGAATAACAGACCTTTGACGTCAAAATCATGGAATAACGGATCTATGACATAGAATAACATCAAGATATTCATATTAGACCATGGTTTGTAAACGTTCACTATTTTAAAGTTGATTACTGCATTAAACATCAAAGGAAAAATGCGTATTTATGTTACAATACGTAGATATCAAATTTAGTGCACACAAAGCGTTTCTGGAATAACCTTCATCAGGTACACTCAATACAGAAAGATTGTAAAGCCAAATAATTAAAAGTCTTCGGGAGCGATAAACTAAAGGACTAAATATGATAGTAAAAATCGGCTGCGGTCACATATCTCTGAGGTAGGAGAACCTTAGCTATAATAGATGTAAAACACTTGGGATAGGTAGCACGCTACATGTTAAGTATAAAATCAACAGGAACAAAGGCGGTATTAATGAAATATACTTCACTCGGCAATAATTCCGAAATGGAATCGTTCCTTCACCAAGGAAAACAATAAAATAAACATGAGACATCGTCGTTCCATCCTAAGCTACAGAAAAGGTGACCGTTGGTGACAAGCTCTGCCAAGACAGCAAGCCTACAACATTTGACCTTATATATGGTAGTGACTAAAAAACTTGCATTTATAAGGAACGAGGGTTATGGTTATGAAATTTCAACAATACTTCAGTTATATCGTGGCGGAGGGGGATACGGAGAACACTACCAGTCTGTCGCAAGTCGCTGACACACTGTATCACATAATGCTTTATGGGGTACACCCCGCTATGAGCGGGATTCCAGTTCACCTCTTTAGTGGTGATAAGAATGCATTCCATAGGTAGTTGTAAATCTAACTATCATGCGACCACGACGAGGAGAATCACCGACCATACAGTTGACAAGTTGTACATTGATTGGTTAATTGATTCCTACTTAACGTCAAATAAACAGTATTGCAAGCTATATTCATGACGAAATCAAGTTTATAAAATATCAGCAAAGTTGGTAAAAACAAAAGGTGGCACCAGTATAGGTTTGATTGTTTTGATTTTTGGTGTTTTAACGCCACTTTCAGTAATATTTCAGCTATATCATGGCGACCAGATTTAGTGATGGAAGAACCCGGAGTGCCCGGAGAGAACCACCAACCATGGGCAAGCAACTGCTATATATACACTCCCACAAAAGTTAAGCACCACCCTATGTTTTTATCGATATATTTTTTACATCAATACTGCTAAAACAATAAAATAGATATCACCATTTTTCTTACACTTCTTAAAAGACTACACCAATGACTCTAAAATTACAAATCTACGAATTATTTATCATCCTGAGAGACGTGACTACGACGTGGAAAAAATGGGGTTCAACACAGGCGCTGGAAAAACGTAAAACCAGTTTGTCTTTGATGGAAGTTTTTAACATTGCATTAAAATGCAGTCTTCAGATTTTAAGAACTTTTAAATGCATCTATTGTGCGTATGTGTAAGGCATAAAAACCAATAATGAGTATATCCACTGCGCTTATTGTGAAGTTCTGTAACACGCCTCGTCATGCTTCGCACAAGACGCCTAATCCGTTGCTTGGGGGAACTGTTGCCACTCCTGTAAGATAGCAGTTCTTAATTCGTCAATATTTTGACAGTTTGGATTGCGTTGGTTAATCTTTCGGCCAATAAAGACCCATACATGCTCTATAGGGTTCATGTCTGGCGACATCGCAGGCCATAGAATTGTCTGAACAGCCTCTTGCTGTAAAAAATGTTGTGCAATTTGGGCTCTATGTGGCCTAGCGTTGTCGTCCATGAACATTGGCCTGTCAGCTAACGCATGATTGTCGAAATGGGGGACTACGCGAGGAACGAGCACATTGTCACGGTATTTTTGCCCTGTCAGATTACCATCAAGAACGTACAAGTCCAACTTACAGTGAAAGGAAAAACAACCCCAGAGTGTCACACCCCACCCCCAAAAGCAGTTGTGCCCAAAATGTTGTTCTCCTGAAATGAAGTGTTTCGTTGGCATCAAAACCTTGCACGACCGTCGGTAGGGCGTAACAAAAAACGATTTTCATCAGACCAGTGGACCCGTCTCCATGTGCGAATAGTCCACCCCAAATGATCATATGACCAGTCAAATCGAGCATGGCGATGACGTAGTGTCAACGGTGGACGTTTTATGGCTCGCATTCCCTGATGGTGGATGCGTCTGATTACAGTGCATATGCTAGTGTGGATTCCAAACGCTAAATTACCACGAAGTGGATCAGATGTACTGAACGACCGTTCTCGCGCCCGTCTGGATATGAGCCGGTCCTCTCTCGGTGTAGTTTTGCAAGGTCTACCTGCATGCGGACGGTCAGTAACATTCCCCGTGTGACGAAAACGCTGCACCAGTCGTACAATGATGGAATGGTTAACCCTGAAGTGGTCTGCCACCCTTCTATGGCTAAAACCACCGTTATACATGCCAACAGTTTGCCACCTTTCTGGTATGGTTAATTGTTCCCGCACCATATCAAACCAATAGAAAATGAAACGTAAAACTCTACACAAAAAAAATCAGCAAACACAAATGTTGAAAAGTACGCGTGGCATTTTACACACCCTGTCATATACACATAAATAAAAATCGATCAATAACCTGTTTAATAGGTAAGTAAGTATGTGTGTACAGGTAACGAAAACAACAAACCGATTTGAAATAAGTTCATTATTAGAAAAGATATTGTTGAAACGAGTCAGGTGGTGCTTAACTTTGGTCGGACTGTATATAAACCAGCATAGGTCTATGGGAGCAAGGTTAGATAGACACATACATGTAATGAAGAATGCAATGGGGATGGTAATCAATTTTAGGTTGCATCAGCAAAACAATGACCACTCCCTCTTAACAAGCTATTGCTAATGGTAAGCTGCTGATAGACTGATAGTTGTTTTAAATGGCAATTGCAATACATAATACGCTTTTTTATGTTTCGTCAACAGCGGGGGAGGAGCAGGACTTATGTATTTGGTTCGTCCTACGCAACCAGAAGAAGGTCTTGTACATAGCAATAGTGAAACAAGTCCTATATTTCTACATCCGGGTTCCCACTAGCAAATGTGTACACATAACCACGGTGGAGATTCCAACTCAAAGACAATAATGGTGGTAAACATTTATTGAATAGCTAGCCTATGTAACTCTGACTAATTGCCTTCACAAAACTTTCAAGGCTACAGACATTTGCTTTACAAAATGCCATTATCATTACACGACGGGTGTCACATATGGATCAGAAACCGCCCACACCTCCGGTTTACCTGGATTCATTCCTGCTTTTTAGTGTGCTTCGTGTTACTCGATCTTTAGTTTTCTTTTGTAGTGTTTTGTAGATAATTATTTGCCCTTTTGTCCTTTTTCTTGTTGAATATTACAATGTCTGTCCTTTTTAGAGATACAGCTTCTGATTACCCCTTTGATATCTTCAAACTTTCCAACTAAGTACACCAAATGTCCATCGTTGTATTTAGCTACTTTTATGGTGCACGGCATGCATTAAAAGGTGCTATGCAAAACAAATTCAAAAGTATTCAATACCTGCTCTAATATTGTTTCCTATAAATCAATATTCAAATACGTTATACGTTAACGTTTGAATTTTTTTACATATGAGAAAATTCGTGATTATTGATGGAGATTTTTTAATGGGCTCTAAAAAAAGTACATCTAAAATAAAAACGGAGACATCAAATTTCGTATGTATGACGTGTATCTGTTATAACCTTTATTAGCCACGCTCAAAGCCAAAATATGTAGATTAAACATATTTTAATTATATTGCTGAATATTTTAATAATTGGATTGGACACAAGTTATATCCCCTTAAAAGGGTGCTCTCCATACTATTTGAAATCCCAGTGATATAACACTATTTGAAAGCCAGAAAACCAAAGGGACTAACATGTTTTCTATGTATATTACTGCGAATCCTTAGTTTCAATGATGACTCAAATATTGGGCTATGGAAATTGTATAAAACACATATTGACTGTTTCAACAAACTCTTTATTTTGACACCTTATTCAGTCAATATTGTAGTTATAGTCAAACAAAGAGTCATACATTTCGAAGGTATGTACCATGGACAGCCTCTTAAAGCTTTCCACACTTGGCCAATAAAATAATCCCTTGAAAGTTACATATCCGTTATGTGAAAGTACGATTCACGTGACTGACACACGATTGATGATGAAGGGGGAAATGGTTTCGTGATCTTTGAAAAGGCTTTAAACATTCACAAGAACTTCTTTTTCTTGCTTACTTAAATTTGGTTCAATATTGATAAAAGCAACGCTAAAATATTAATATAAATCAACTGTTAATTTGAATACTCACAGAGTCATCTGCTTTCATGGGCGCTGCCATTTTTGTTTGGTGTGAAAATGCTAGAACCAATGACGGATAAAATCCGGAAATAACGATTCCGAAATCTGAAGTCTGAACTTCGAAGTGTGAAGTCCGAAGTCGGAAGTCTGAAGTCTCAAGATACCTCTCGCTTTCCGTGCAATTGTCTAGTATTTTTTTTATTATTTGATTTTCTTGTTCACTGAAATTGAATTGTACAATCATTCAGTTAATGATTCATTTCATGAAGATGAGGGTTGTCCCTAAAGCTAAGTATATCTCGTCGCACATGTTATGCAAACTACTGTACATTTATCATCTGATGATAATTTATCATATACTATTTCTTTTTAAATTATTGATGTACAACGTTGTTTTGTCAATTAAATATTTGTCAAACGTGTCAAATAAATGGCTTAGTGGGGTTCGTGTTTCTCATCTTTTTCTTTCCTTTTTATTTGGTCCAATGTTGCCTATGTTTCTCGATTGCACATTCTAGAAAATCTGTCGGTTTTCTCTAACGTTGTATTAAATGTGCTTTAATGTCCCTCAAATCCATTTGTTGTTCTTCGTCTTCGTTCTGTGTCTTGTGTCCAATGTCGACTGTGCTCTCGGGATTGTCCATTCTTTTCGCCCCTTCGGTTTTCTTTAACGTTGATTTATATGTGTTTCAACATGCCTCAAAACCATGGAAGTTTCTATTATTAGTATGTAATTTAAAAATCTACCCGGATTAACTATTAACTATTACGTTACATTGTCATTCAATAGTTATATATGCTTAACCACACACAAAAAAAGGTCATATTCGAAGAATTGTCAGCTCTGTAGGCATACAATAAAGAAGGGCAACGCAAAGCGTGACGTATCCGCTAGCCTAAAATTTTACCTGGTGACATTGACATTTGACCCATGATCTTCAAAAATCAACAGGGTTTCACAAATACTAGCACATATATAATCAATTTCTCTCCATGGTACAGTAAGTGTCTGTTGAAGCTACTTGCATCCATTTTTCTTTGTAAGAATTGTATTGCTAGTTTTCTATATTTGACGGGTGCTGTTTTGTGTATTAAGTTTAATTCGATGCGAACCTGTTAACTTTCCTCATTCATGACTTTCAACTGGTTTGTAACAAGAGTAACACGATGGGTGCCACTATTGGAGCAGGAACGGCTTACCCTTCCAAAAGAAAAAGGACAAAAGGATAAACAACGATCTACAAAAAAATGAGCAACATGAACCCCATTAAAACGGGGTTGAACTCAGGTGGAGCATTTTTGTTTTTTTGTAGATCGTTGTTTATTCTTTTGTCCTTTTTCTTTTGGTCATTGTATTGCTTGTCCTTCGATTTACGGATTCTGATTACCCCTTTGTTTTCTTAGATTTACGGATTCTGATTACCCATTTGTTATCTTAGATTTACGGATTCTGATTACCCATTTGTTATCTCAGACTTACGGATTCTGATTACCCATTTGTTATCTTAGATTTACGGATTCTGATTACCCCTTTGTTATCTTCAAACTCTTCTAAATAGAACATTCTACAATACTATAGAGGAATAGAAATCGTAGATGATAATAAAAATGATTATCAATTAAAATTTAGGTTATTTTGTACGTTCCATTACAGCAGAACTTTCCCAGGCAGACTGTCAATATAAATTTAAGCCTCATGGCAACAGGTGTTATTTGATCGTTACTAATGTTCTGGCAACATGGTTTGAACCATATATATATTATATATACGTCTGAAAATTAAACCAAAATGTTAGAATTAGATCTTTGAGCTGACAAATGTTTGTTCTTCCCTCGACGGGATTTGAACTCACACCATTCATACGCTGCAACAACAATCGCTTAGCACTATGTCCAGCGCCCTAGACCACTCGGCCGCATCTGCTATATAAAAGATATATCTTGAATAGTCGAAGTTTTACCTTGTCTCATAAGGAAAATCTAGTGATAGACATAAGACATGTGACTAAGCGAAAGGGGTTATCAGAAGCGTATATCGACGACGAACAGACAACACAATGGCCAAAAGAAAAAGTACACAACTCTTTTCCGCAATCTACAAAACATGTCTTTTCGAGTGGATGGAACATGGAACTCTCCAAACACTTTGTCCACTATGGTCCAGGATCTGGCTTTCTGTATAATAATCTGATATCGACAACCCATTGAGAGAGCACATCTGTCCACCATCACGGGACACGCTGGGCAACTCTGTGGATTTGCGCTATGAAAATATTCACAAATACCCAGCACGTTTCTGGAAATACTTGCGTCTGGTATACACTCAAAGCAAAAAGGTTGGATAAAATAATATTGATTTTCGGAAAAGGGAGACACAATATTAATATCAATAAAATCAACTGATTTTTGTAATATATAAGCAGAGGTTGAACGTCTTGCTTTGTCGATCAATTGAGACTATGTAAATACATATGAATGGACTTAAATTAAAAACAAATAACAGATATTTCATCTTGTCAGGTCAAAAGGTCATGCACGAGATATTATCATTAGCGACATCTACAAAATTACGTGTATTGTAACAGTATCGAAGTGGATAATCTCCGTAACATACTAATAACATAAAGGAAACTTTTGCAATCGATTATTAACACCAAAACGTAATTTATGGATTCGACAGACTTAGTTAGATTGAGTGTACCATGTCCCGAGTTAGATGTTCCTATCACTATACCAATGGTGTTAGAATTAAATGCCGAGCGAATTTTGTCCGAGATAGAAGGTGTTTTACAATCATATGAACAGTTCGTGTTAGATGAAAGTCAACTCATGCAAGCCTATCACCAAATACGGCGTGGATTCGCGCCCGGCTTTGTAAATTACAAAAAAGGGTGCACTCGACTCGCAGCGCAGTCGATAAAGTTTACCAGTTGTTTGCCATGGTCGGTGGTTCTCTCCGTGTACTCCGGCTTCTTCCACCACTAAAACTGGTCGTCATGATATAGCTGAAATATTGCTGAAAGTGGCGTTAAGCACCAAACAAATCAAATCAAATCAAATCGTAATACGATCTGTGTGCTGTCATTAAATTTCCATATGAAAAATTTACTTACACCCTAAAAATACTTAGGTCACGAGCAAACTTTGTAACTTATAACATGGATACTTTATACTTCTCCATCTGTTAGTGTCAAAAACAAAATGAAATATGAAGTTGATCTGTTTAGATATACATACAGGGATATGCTGTGTATTTGTAGTTTATAACAATGATGCATTGGAACAATGCATCGCATCTTAAAGGTTAAAAGCTAAAGGTAAAATGTACATAGGATAATATCTGCATTGTATATGCAATCTGTGTAGAGCTTAAAGTTAAATATAAAAATACCTCAAATTAATTCAAAAGTAAGTAACAGTATATTTTTGACACCACTCAAGGATGACCCTTAAAATCCCCCGGGCTTATTACCAAGGTGGTGCTTTTAGTAATTACTTACCGTATAACAACAATTGTGAAACAAGATTTTCATGCAGTTTAGGTTATGGTTATAGTGTTTAACGCCATTTTCAACAATATTTCAATTATATCTTGGCGGACAGTTTTATTGGTGGAGGAAACCGGAGTACCCAGAGAAAACCACAGACCTGTAGCAAGTCACTGACAAACTACATTACATAATGTTTTATCGAGTACACCCCGCCATGAATGGGGTTTGAACTCAAAACGTTAGTGGTAATAGCCACTGATTGCATATGTAGTTGTAAATCCAACTACCATGCGATCACGACCACGTCGCCCCACCTGAACGAGATTCGAACTCAAAACTTTAATGGTGATACACATTGATTGCATAGGTAGTTGTAAATCCAACTACCATACGACTACGACGTCCTACCCTAAGCGGTTTGGGAAGTAGATTTTGATCATCGTGGTAGTCTAGCTATCTGTTATTTTGAGGGGGAGGGCACATTTCAAACAGTCGTGAAGAATAACTGTCTTATGTGAAGACATGTGTAATAATGGGATAAATAATAATAAATATGTCATTAACACTAGTATAACAAAAAAAAAACTTTTGTCATGGAATTTCTAAAGCACACCTTACTTATCAGAAAATATGCTTTTTTGCTTTGGCTATAAATTACGAAGGAAGTTTATGAATGTAATGTTTTTGTATTACTGACATCAAACTGAATTACAGTGTATTTTATTTCCATTTACAGCGCATATATGATATTACCGTCGCCGTCTAGATGCCTTAAGTGCAATTTACTAGAACGGGAGTTGCATTTTTGATTTTGGTCCATTTGCACTAAATTCTTTGAAAATGTAAACAATGCGATTTTCTTATAGGTAACACTACATCGCAAAAGTTCTTTCATTTTAAATTTAAATTAAAAGCTGTAATTTGACCCAGTAACATTTGTCCAAATCCAAGACCAGTTTCGATCAGCGAGTGCAATAAAGCATGATAAAATGTCATCGTACATGCAAATATGGAAAATGATTGCCAAAATGTTAGAAGGGATAAAGGTCTTATAAAATCAAGAAATAATAAAAGGCTTCATTTTGTATTTTTCCCATTGTTGAGGTCAATTTCTGACCTAATCATGCCTACTCCTGTCCGTTTTGTCAACACACGTCTGTTCTGTATAATCTTATAATCGATTGCATTTCCGTTTTATTTAACTTATTTTTTTTTCCTTTTGTATTTTAATTTGTGCTTGTTTGTTTGTTTGTTTGTTTGTTTGTCTCCTTTTCGTCCACATGTTGTCGTCCTTTTTCGTAATTTTACATGAATCTTTTAATCAAATAACTGTTAAAACATTTTTATGATACGGAGTTTAATCTATTGTTTCCATTGGCATCTAAGTCATTACTGTGTTCATATGAGTCTTTGTAACGTCAGTAACGAGAGGTCACCTTTCGTGTTGCTCAATACTGTAAATTCAGAAATTAATGCGAAAAATGCGACTGGTCGGCGATCGCAATAATTAAACCTCGCAGTTTTAATGTTCATTTTCTTGACCAGTTTCTGTTTGATTTATCTCCCTTTTCTAATACAGGTAAGATCGACAGGTGCATGTTATAGATTACTGACACGTAGGAAGCGGTGAAGCGTGTACATGTTTATTGATTGTTTTGATAACAATTTCCTGTGTAAATATGTCTAGGGACACAAATAAAGTGTGTATTTAAACATCTGTTTTTTCAAAATAATGACTTGTCAGTTTCATTCGATGTTTTTTCGTCGTAAGGGTAGATCAAAAATATTTTAGTTTCTCATCGATCTAATTATATGAAAACTGTGTTAATAAATACCCGATTTTTTTTAATTTTATTTTGGCACGGACCTCAGGTATGTAGTGGTTATTGGCCGCTTTTCTTTAAACCCCACGTTTGGTGGTCATGGTTGTTTTGTCGGTGGCAAGGGCGTTGACGATCTCGGTATTAGCAGCTTTCATTATATCAGCAGCTTCTTTGCTTGTAGCTTTATCAGGGTCTGGTAGACGTAAGACAATGTCATCTGGAGAGCGTTTCTTAGTGACAAACTTCCACATAAACATGTTGAAACGTTAATGATTGCTCCCCCAAAAATTCATCTATTTATGACATTTGTTTAATTTCTAATTAATACCGTATAGTTAATTGAGCAATATTTTAGCAATATTTTATTTTAAAATATCACTTTGAAAAAAGCCGACTAAAATTTGTTTGTAAAACTGAGCTTGTTCTGATAAAAGATTCATACAAGCCATAATTCTTTTAAAATACCGTTTTTGTTTACTTTTTTATTTTGTACACTTCAATTGATCTTTCTTTGAAATTTCATTAACCTTTTTATCACTCAAGCCAAGCTCCAAGCCTTCGGATGTTCAATTACTGTCGACTTGGCACGTGATTAAAGCTCACCTGTTACACAAGTTTCTAGATCCCCACAAGCACGCTTTGATCGATAAATACATTTCCAACATGTGGAAAGCTTTCTAGATTCTCAATTACGTGAAAAATGTGTGTACAAAGGCCAAGGGAAATGTGTATTCACTTTGATTAAAGGTAAACATGACAGTGGCTTACAAGGGGATTAACGACATACAAATACGAAAACGAAAACGCACGTTTAGATAAAAATTTACATCGATTGTTTTTTTCTTTATCTTGCCGCGTCGCAATAATTAAACCTCGTATTTTTGCCGGCGGTTGAGGAATCGCAATAATAAATGCACGCAATAATTTCTGAATTTACAGTATTTAGTTTAGTGTGTAGTGTTCTAAAGATCGTCGTTTGTCCTTCGGGTCAAACCAAAGACCATAAAACTATTCGGTTCGTCTTTACCGTCAGTTGTTTGTGGGCGGCGTCTTGTCTTATTTACGTTATTTTTGTTTGTTTACGTATAGTGGTGTCCAACACACATTGTGTTGTGTTTTTGTTCTGTTTGTCTTCGTTTTTTATGTCCTATGTTGCCAATTTCTCTGGATTGTCCATTTTTGATTGCCAGTTCGGTATTCTCTAACGTTTATGCAATAAAAGGAATAGAATACCGGACGTCTAAATCAGAATATTATTTTGTCTACTAACGTTCTGAACAGCTTCAAGCACAATTCCCATTCTTAGAGATATTAAGTTTTGCAAAAATATTGAAATCCTTCGTAACCTAGTTCACAATAAATTTCTATTTCTGTGCAATTGTTTAACCTGCATTCTGGTTTGCTGTTTTTAGATTTGTTTTGTATCAAGAGTAAACCTGAACAGCTGCTCTCTTGACGTTTATCAATTAGTCTGCATAAAAACAAGTGAAAATATTACATAGACAATTTACGTACATTGTCGGCAAATGTTAAATGTCTTTGTACGAGATTTAGAAACAGGACGGAAAACGAGTACTAATAGGGTACGAGGAGACACAGGGTACATGTACCAAGAAACTTTAGATGTCTAGTAGACTAGACATGAAAGTCAGTAAATGTACTTTAAAGAGAATTTATCTGAAGCATTTTTACTCTAGGCTCAGGCTATGCTTTATAGTGTTTAACACAGCTTACAACAATTTTTCAGTTATATTGTGGCGGTCAGTTTTATTGGTGGAGGAAATCAGAGTACACGGTCGGGATCGTGTGGTAGTTGGATTTATAACTACCTGTGAAATCAGTGCTTATCACCACTAACATTGTGAGTTCGAATCCGGCTCAGGCGAGGTGTACTTCATAGAGCATTATGTAATAAAAATGTTCAGTGACTTTCGGCAGGTCGATGATTTTCTCCGTGTACTTCGGTTTCCTCCACCAATAAAACTGACCTCAACGATGTAACTGATATATAGTTGAAAGTGGCATTTACCACCATAGCCTAAATCCTAACCCCTGTTTGCAAGAAAAACTTGAAGATGCCTAATGGAGTAATCAGAAAATATCAATCAAGGAAGGAGAGACAAGTCACTACTCAGAAAACAATTGAGTAACACGAGTCACAATAAAAACTGGGCATGAACTCAGGCGCTACGATCCAGGCATGCGTGAACTCGTCGCGTGACAAGTGAACTCAGGCGCTACGGTCCAGGCCAGCGTGAATTCGTCGTGTGACAAGTGAACTCATGCGCTACGGTCCAGGCCAGCGTGAACTCGTCGTGTGACAAGTGAACTCAGGCGCTATTGTCCAGGCCAGCATGCACTCGTCGTGTGACAAGTGAACTCAGGCGCTATTGTCCAGGTCAGCGTGAACTCGTCGCGTGACAATAGCTGTAATACTGTAAGACAACAATTCATCAATTATAATATTTCAAGAATTAAAATTTGACTATCATTTGGATCAAAATTTCGTTCAAGCACAAATTGTCGTTCGTTAGTCTTCCTTGCTGATCATGTGCCATGTTTGCATCCATTTTCATTCGTGTTTAAATTTCTTTAAATATATTTTTATAAGGTTACCAGTTTAAAGGACACCGCATGACTGTGCACTATCTTTGTGCTGAAACTTCCGGGTTTAAATTTTAAGTTAAGAAAAGAATGTTTAAATATATAATACACATTAACCGTACTAGTTTTCAATCAAGGAATTTGTATAGACAATTAATTGTATTTGACATTCATTACACAGGTAAGACAAACACTTGTTATTTTAATATTCAAATATAGAAATTATGAGACATGATGTATTCGTGTAAGTACAAATTATGAGACATGATGTATTCTTGTAAGTACAAATTATGAGACATGATGTATTCGTGTAAGTAAAAATTATGAGACATGATGTATTCGTGTAAGTACAAATTACGAGAAATGATGTATTCTTGTAAGTACAAATTATGAGACATGATGTATTCGTGTAAGTACAAATTATGAGACATGATGTATTCGTGTAAGTACACATTATGTGCATCTTACTAAAGGTTTTAATTTTCAATTTCCATCCAAAAAACACTTAATTCCACCGAGCAATCAAATCCAACTTAACTCATTGAACACAAAAAATGGGGCACATGACATTTGTTTAGTCACAAAACACTAATTCCACCGAGCAATCAAATCCAGCTTAACTCATTGAACACAAAAAAGGGGGCACATGACATTTTTTTAATCACAAAACACGAATTCCACCAATATCAATAAATGGAACAATCGTTTCTCACCTTAACTCACTGGCATCAAAAAAGGACACAGTGACATATGATGCATGTTGGAAATTCAGATAATAGCTTGGTACATGCACAAAAATGTGGCGGATTTAAACCGGTCAATGGGATCCCAACTTTCCCTCTTGATATAACTGGATCTTCAAAGGGAATATATATATATATATATATAATAAAAACTATAAGAATGCTTGGAGCTTTCGACTGAGCAACCAGTCTGCGTCAGCATGTTTACTAGAATNGTAATTCATCTATGCCTCCTGTCCAAAGTCCCCAAATGTCATCAACATACCTGTAGTAGGAAAACGGGCTCTTAGAGCAATTTTGTAGAAGTTCTGTTTCCCATTCTCCTAAATATGTGCATGCATAATTCATTCCTAATCTCGATCCTATGACAGTTCCTTCCTTTTGTAAATAATGCCTACCATTAAATGAAAAATTGTTGTTTTGTAATACTGTGTCCATCATATTAATTACATCAGTTGTAGGTATCAAATGATTTTTACGTTTTTCAAGCGCTTTAGTTACTGCAATTTTTGCTTGTTGTCTCGGAACATTTGGGTAAAGTCCTTTTACATCCATGCAAAATATTAAAGTATTGTCAGGAAGTGGTTGTTGTATTGTCGATATTTTATTTAAGAAATCCGTTGTGTCCTGTATGTAGCTTGGTAGTGATTTAACATTTTCCTCTAGCTGACTTTCAACTAATTCCGCCATTTTTTCTGTAGGATGATTGCGACCATTGACAATTGTTCTAATTGGAAATTCTTTTTTGTGTAATTTCGGATTTGCTTGTAACTTACCCGGCTGTATTTCTGAGGGCCATAAATATTGTTTAACTTCTGAAGTAATACTTCCATTTTTGTGCATTCCATTTACTAATTTTTTAATTTTGTTAGATATTTTAACGCTCATATCTTCCTTAACCTCTTCGTACGATTTCTATTCGAACATTTCCTTTTCTAATTGATCCGTGTAGGTTTCCGCATCCATTATAACAATTCCAGAACCCTTGTCCGCAGGGCGAATTACAATACTGTTGTCATGAAATAACTGTTTTATTGCCTCTTCTTCCGATCGCGTTATATTTTTACTGAAATCCCGTCTTAACCCTCTGATGATGTCATCCTTTACCTCCTTAATGTATTGATCTAACCACTTATCCCTACCTTCTCGCGGTGTCCACGTACTTTTCTTTTTAAGTTTAAATTTATCGCCTTTTTCAACAGCTTCGGAATTATCGTCTTTATCATAAAAATATTCTTTTAATCGCATCCGTCTTTCCCATAATTGGAGATCTGTAAGTAACTTACTGAAATCAATGTCAGTTTTTGTTGGTACAAATTTGAGCCCTTTCTGTAATATACTTAATTGTGGTTGACTTAGTCTTTTAGATGATAGATTAACAACTTCTTTTACATTGTCCTCCCTTGCAAATTGCAATTCCCTGCCACATTCAATATCTGAGTTTGTATGACATACCGCTGTTTCTGATTCCATCACATTTTCTACTATCTCTGTTGCCTCGTTTGCTTTCGGTTCGGATGAGTCGGAAGTTGCGCTTATGTTGTTACATAACATAATATAATAAAAATTAGAATTAAAACATAATTCTGGAACTTCAATCATATTTTATATAGCACAAGCGCTTTCACTGTTTACACAGATCATCAGGTACAATAAATAATTCAAATGTTTTTCATATTAGTAAACAATATAAAGACGTCAACAATAGAGTGACATTATAACTATATATGCGGGAAAATTTTCGGGAAACAATTCTGCATCATTTATCATTTAAATCCGGCTTTAAAATAGTTATTAACAGTTTTTCCTTTTTTCCTCTTAAAGAATTTCCGCCGTGAACTTTATATAACGGGAAAATACGGAAATGTCCTCCCGAACATTGACGGAAATGTTCATTGGCACGCAGTATTGTAATTTCGGGATTATTCGTCTGCTGTCGATGTAAAGTCATTCTAGACTTTAATTCCATTAGTGTTTCCCCGACATAAAACTCATCACAGTTTTTACATATAATAGAATATATCACATTTTTTGTTTTACATGAAATATTTTGTTTAAGTTTAAAGTGTTTACCGTTTTTGAAAGTAAATTCACACGAATTAACAATATCGGGGCATGTTTTACACCTTTTATAACTGCATTTCTGTACGGACACTGTCTTTTCAATAGAATCAAACTTTGAAGATGATAATATACGTTTGAGATTTTTAGATTGTCTTTTACTGTTTATGATCTTCTTCTTCTGTAGAACATTATCCATGGTTTGGCTTAAATTATTTTCAATTTTCATATTTTCAAGTCTGTGGTGTTTGGGAAGGATGGAAAGGGGATTTCTTTCAAACACAGACTTAAAGGGCATATAAATTGGCGAAAAGTAAGACATTTTAACGTAATTTGAATGGATGAAAGTATTTAGCCAGTCAAAATGACTCGTTTACGCATGGGAAAGTCTACACAGATGTAAAGTGGTTAACCCAGCTTTTGTACGACCTCCGATTTTCACACCGTTTTGTTTTGGTTCGTGTAGGGTACCTCAGCAGTTCGGAGGCCTACACTAACAATTGGGATCTCTTTGGAAAGGAAAATTACTTGGCTTTTGACTAGTGAAAACATTTTTTGTAAATATTAAGGATATCAGTTATACATGTAATTGTCAATATTGTTGGTTATATAAATTAAATATTATACAAGTTTAAACGATAAAGATTGTTAGTGACCTCCGGCCAGCTGATTGTTTTTCTCATGGTACTCCGATATCCGCCATCAGTAAAGCTTACCTCCACGATATAACTGACATATTGATGAAAGTGAAATAACCATAAATTAACGGATAAATATATAATCTATATCAAACTACATGTACTGCTTTTATACCATGTGCCAGGGTTAACGTTATGGTTATTTATCGTGGCGGTCAATTTTATTGGTGGAGAAAATCGGAGTACCCGGAGAAAACCACCGACCTGCCGTAAGTCACTGATAAATTTTATCACATAATGTTGTATCGAGTACACTTTGCCATGTTAAGAACCTTTGGCTTTCTTACTCCGAAAGATATTTAAATTATTTGACTTTGCGGTACCTAAGCAATATGTATATCAGGAAAACCGTGGTATGAATGATCTGTAACATGAAACAATGCAATCTCACATCTAGGTCGGTGATTATTACACGGCTCTCTAGCTAAGAGTAATAAAACTACAGCACAGATTTAAAGTGTGCAATATTTCGTATCTGCTTGTATTATTTCACAGTTCTAAGGTGTTGTCTACATTCTGGTAAATAAACCATAAACGATCAATAAGGGTAATAACAAAATTACCGAACTCCGAACAATCGTACAAAGGAAAAGTCACGACTCATAAGTATATAAACGGACAAAATCAGTCAACAAAGGAAAAGAATGTAGTCATGTCACATTCCAGAGACGCGTCGTGTGCACTAAATTAAATATCGGTTTGTTTCCAGTTCGTCTCAGTTGGGTAATTACATATTATATAACAGTCCAATTTCTCTTTGGTAGAGATTTTATGTTCAGATATACCTCACTAAGGCAAAGTAGGAAGTCGTGTAAATTATGTGTTTTACAATTCAGTTGTAGTAGTAAGGTGTAGTATTACAATAATTTCAATAATACATATATTATGCATTTGGTTTACAATTTAAATGTAAATATTCTATCAGAAGGTCATAATGTATTAATTATAATTAATTGTATATGCACATGTACATTGTGTATCTACATATAATGCATTTAAATATTTACAATTCTTATTGTAAGAAATGTTTAGGTAATTTATAACTACCTATACAATCAGTGCCTATCACAACTAAAGTTGTGTGTTCGAATCTCGATCAGGGCAAGGTGTGCAACATTATGTGATAAAGTTTGTCAGTAATTTGCGACAGGTCTGTGGTTTATATAAACCATAATAAGATCAAAGGAAAATAATGTATTCATGTCACAATTACGTTATTCCAGAGACGCGTCGTGTGCACTAAATTAGATATCGGTTTGTTTCCAGTTCGTCTGAGTTGGGTGATTACATATTATATAACAGTCCTATTTTGTTTTGGTAGAGATTTCATGTTCAGATATACCTCACTAGGGAAAAGTAGGAAATCGTGTAAATTATGTGCCATTTGTTTGTTTTACAATTCAGTTGTAGTAAGGGAACAGTCTTTATTTACCAGGAGAGGGGGGGTGGAAAATGTTTCTGTGATGTGACACTCGCGTAGCTATACCTAACTTGAAGTGGAAGCACAAAATTAGGGCGAGGGGTCTGGGGGACGCCTAAGGCCTCTAGTTGATGCAGGGCAAAGCCCTGCTAGGGGATCCAGGGGGCAAAGCCCTTGGAAGCTCCGCGAATATAACATATTTCAATGTATAGAATAAACTTAAGAAAGACCAATAGGCCTTTTCACGTTTATAACAGCCATATCGGATAGAGGCACATTTTTTGATAGAGGGAGGACACGCCGAATGGATGCAGACTGGAGGAGTCCTATGCCTGGGTACGGAGGTTGGAATGAATCCGAGGATACCATTGAACTTGAGGGACCAGGAGAGACAGTGGCCGGTGGAGGAGATTCGGCAACCTCTGTTGGACTAACTTCATCTTCACGACTAGATTTCGATGCAAAGAAAGATGATATTTTTCTCTGCATCCTCACGCAGATTCATCATCAATGTAAACAAATGATACAAACGAAATGTAAACCGGTCAATACACCGAAAATGAATCCGGATCCTGACTGCACGCAAAAAAAAATCACTTCAAAATAATATTATTATTATAATGATGAAGAATGTCATTGCCGAATAATAACATGACACTTCGCAATCACCTCTTTCATGTAAATCTACTGGATGCGCCAGCACATCTTCTTTTCTTTCTTTCTTACCTTGCCTCCTGCCTTTTTTATCGAAACTATGTGGAAGCACACACACCCGTGCCTCCGCATAGCTACGCCCCTGGGTCACAGTATAAGAAAAAGACACCCCCCCAGAGTTTTGGCAAATTGAAAATTGACCCCCACACACATTTTATAATATTTGTTTTGACCCCCCCCCATTCCAAATGGACAAATAACATAGTATTATTATATATAATATGTGAGAAGACATCTCAAGAATATACTTCTATATGACCATTGCTAAGTACCCATACATTATATCTAAATGGAAAATTATTTATATAGAGAATAAATAAAAAGAACTGAGCATTTGCAAAGTCTTGACATGCTCTCATGCTTAGCATAATTTTCTCCTTAATAACATTACTTTTTATTCTGCAGCCCTCTATTGCTTGCAAGCTGTTTAGTATGACTCTCACTTATTGTTGGATGCCACATTGTAATCTATTGTTGCTTTATAATTTGATAGTTGGACTTCTGTATTGTGGTCTCATTGACATTTATGCAACTTTTTTTAGTTTTCATTAAGTGAAACATTGATGAAATAATTCAAACATATATTCCTAATGATTTAAAGAAAACTAGGAAGAACTGTTTTATATACCTAAAACTTATGTCTCCCCTTAATGCGGCCATCTGTACAACAATAAGTTACACATTATGAGTTGAATGATACTATTTAAAAACAATTATTTGACCTTGAGGTCCCATGAAGGTCATTACGGTACGCGACACACCGCCTTATGGTCATGCACCCACATACCAAATATAATTGACCTAACAGTACATTTCCTTAAAATATTAAAAACAACATCAACAAAGTCATATTTTCTGATTTCACCCTACATAATTCCCAATTATTTAAATGAAGATATTACTCTATTTTTCTCAACTGGTTGGGCGTGGCTTATCACGGGTTGACTGATTACAGGAAAGTCCATGTATTTAGGAGGGTCAGGTTACCTGATCAATTTAATTTACACAGCTATATTCAATCGTGCGTGTGTGATCCAGTCTGTGTATTTACATTATTTGATTAAAAGAATACTATTGTGACATAACTTTAAATACACAGTGATTTCAAAAGGTAACTATTCTCTTATATACACGCAAAATTCGTGAATTTGTTCCTCTTTTTTTTCTGTAAGAAAGAGGGGGAGGGGGATTCAATTTGATCGTTTCAAAGGAATTCTGTGAAAATAGGAGTACAAAAACATGCAACGTCCATCTTTTTAGATTTTATATTTTTAATCGTGACCAATATACGAAAGGATTCATATTGCAAACATCGGAAAAAACATCGATCAATTTTTAATAGCCCACACAATACACCCTTGTGCGTTCTATTCCTTTTGTATGAATTGATTTTGGTGACACTGCTGAATACAGTTCAATAATGTCAATAACGGGAATTACCCTGTACATACACAAAATAAAATCGAATGCTCTCATGTAAATTTAAATGTCAACTCCGCCCGACCAGTTAAATAAAATAGAGTAATACATGTATATATGAAAAATGTCACCTATATACATGTACAAGTATAAGCTACAAAATGTTTAATATCTATCTTTTTGTTGGCCATATAAACATACTTCAAATATGATTATGCACCTTACTTCCTCATTCACGTTCATCTGTTTCATTACCAGTCAATTCCTCATCACTCTCACTTCCATCCATATCCACCTCTTCCATGCTCTCATTTTCACCATTCACATTATAATGGTTTTCAAATAACTTCCAATATCTTTTTTCAACAAAAGGGCATTATTAGTAGGCTGATCATTGTTTTTTCTTAATAAATCATTCATGTTTTTCACATTTTTTTTAAATCGAGATATTCTGCAATTAATCTAGAACTGCTATAAATCATAGAAGTGAGCGGAATTTAAATTTAGAATTTTGTGACACCTGTAATAAGCCGTTTAGCTTATTTCGATTATCTGCAATAGTTTTTGTGCAATGTGAGGATATCCGTATATTGTTTTCCGAATCTATAACAACATCAGTACTTCTTTGCAGAGAAAGGCTGTACGATTTCTTTGGTTCACTACTAAAGTGTTAATTGCTGTGAGTTCATTTTCAATCAGAATCTTTCATTTCAAAATACATGTGAATAAAATTCCAGATAATTATAGCTATACTGATACAAATCCTAGTTAGATACTTCCCAAAAGTTGATTGACTAATTATTTAAAAGTTACATTGAATATCACCCCTTACTCTCATGTCCTTCACACTTAAGTGTTTAGAACTGTTTAGGTTTTCAAAAT
>MJUT01034167.1:23629-38421 GCA_002080005.1 Gigantidas platifrons
CCTAAAAGTTTGTGTATGTAACTGAGTGCCGATATGTATGTAGAGACTGTTGCCGCGGCATAATTTTTTTCAAAACAGTGAGCTATGAACATAGTGAGAGATTCTAACGTTGCGGGAAGGATTTGCTGATTTGGAAAATATAATTTAGAAAATTGCTCATAATTATGGTAAATGCGATTATATGAATCTCTTGATGATTTAGTCAGCGCTTCCTGCAGCAGTCTAGATGCCACACCTTTCAAATTTCCAGCAGATCCGGACTCACCAGTTCTGGTGTTGAGTTCATGAACGGGAAATCTGTCCTGAACTGACGAATCTGAAAACGAGAAAGTTGGTCAGCTGCCTTATTTTTAGCGCCTTCGATGTGGAGGGCTTTAAACATGATGTTATTTTTCAGAATAAGTAAAACAAACTGTCTGACAAATTTCAAAATAGTGGGGTTTTTGAAGTTTGCTTATTGATGATATAAACCACTGCCATATTGTCCGTGTGAAATTGAACACATTTGTTTTGTAAATTTCTGCCCCACAAATGGATTGCTAAAACAATAGGAAAAAGTTCTCGAATAGTAATATGGTATTGTAACCAATTAACTGGCCATCGTTCAGCAAACCATTTGTTTCCAAAAACACCCCCAAGGCCCAAATTTCTTGCATCTGTGTACAGACAAAGTTGTTCTGAATTCATCCACTGGTCATTCAAAAACAAACATTTCCCATTGAAACTTTCAATGAACAATGACCATACTGATAAATCTGCTCTTGCTTCCTTAGTTAGCCGTCTCCTATGTGTCGGACACTTTAGACCTAATGTGAGATCAATAATGCGTCTAGGAAAGGCCCTTCCTGGCCGAACTACTGCACATGCAAAGTTGAGAAGCCCTATCAAAGACTGTAATTCCTTGAAGGTACATTTTTCCTTGTTTTGGAAATATTTCAATTTGTCCCTTAACTTACAAAGTTTGTCATCAGGCAATCTGATTTTCATTTCTATAGAATCCAGTTCTAAACCTAAGAAAATGATTTTTGTTGTAGGAAATACAGTCTTTTCAACTTTAATAGGGATGCCAATGTCTTGTGCCATGTTTAAAAATTGCGACAAAGTTTGGTGGCATTATTCTGTATTTGGTGGACCCACAAATAAAAAATCATCTAATACATGTACACATCCTGCGCTTTTAAGCTTATGATCAACCAGCCAATGAATGGAAGTACTGAATTTCTCAAACAAGTTGCATGAGTAACTCAAACCCATAGGTCAAGTTTTATCATAATAAAATTTTCCATCAACTGTAAAACCTAGGATTTCGTGATCTTTTTCATTTATGGATATCAAACGGTAACTGTTTTCCAAATCTGTTTTTGACATCAGACTTCCCTTTTCATGAAATTTTAGTAAAGATACTGCATCGTCTATTGTTTGGTACTGAACTGTACACATATCTTGGGGAATGTCATCATTTACCGACAGCTGATCAGGGTAGGACAAGTGGTGAATAACGCGATATTCATCTATTTTCTTTTTCGGAACTAAACCTAAAGGGGATATTTGTAGGTTAGAAAATGGGAGAACATCAAATGGACCATCTACTCGTCCCGCCTTAACCTCTTTGAAAATGTTTTCCCTTAAAATATCAGGATTCTCATTAGCCGATTTCAAATTTTTACTGTATCTGTATTCCCGTTTACCTACATATGGGATATTAAAACCAAATTTGAAACCTGTTAGGAGAAAGTCTTTTTCCTTTTCATTATATCCTTGTAACCAGTGTTCAAATTTCTACACCTTTATAGGAGTAACAACTGTACTATTAATGTTGAGTTTACTTAGAATTGATGTTTCTTGTACCAGGTTTTGCGAAATGTTTACTTGTGGTATTTGATTTGGACATAGACCCTGGTCGTTGCTCTCTTGGACATATTTGTCGATGATGTGGGCCGCCACATTTTTCACACACGTGCGGGAAGAGACAATTTTGTCCTCGTTCACATTTGCCCTTGTTATTGTAGAAGCTGTAGCAATATGCATTTTTTGGTTTAGGAAAGAGCAATTTTGGAAATGTCTTTGAACCATGCTTATTTGACCTGCCATTCTGGTTCAGTTTGATTTGTAGGTCTAAATGCATAGCATCATTATGTAGTTCTGAATTAACTTGGTCCCATGGCAAATGTACCCAAGCAGTTTCCCGCCAACGACGAAAGGTTTGATCATATATAAATGCTGCTGGATCGCAAGAACGTCTTGCCAAATTTTGGATTGTGTGCGCATATTTCATTAAAGGTCCTACTTCATGGGGATATTTTTCACAATATATGCTAACAAAAATATGGAAAGCTGAAAGCCAGTGTGCCACAGATTCAAACCTATAAGCTGGAGGGTTTTGTTTTTCTAGAGCAACACCCCCTTCTGGTGGTTCCACTATTGAATAACGGTGTTTGGCAAACCTTATATTAATCAAACAACCTAAATCAATGTATTCATGTGACCATATTTGTGCTTTTATCTTTGGGATTATTCCCAACGCCAGTGGTTTTGAAATACTTTGTCTAGTATAATTATATGGGTTAGTGTTAGTAAAACATGTACCTGAAAATATATCATGCAATGTCCCTTGTGAAGATGTTGGATGCAAGGCACTGCCACTAGCCAAAACAGGTTGGTAAAATAGTCCTGGAGGAGCATGAGTTTGTTGTATGTTGGTGGATGGTCCTACTATGTCATTCGATGGTACAGTGAATTATGTCGAGTGAGAGAGTAGCCCAGATCCTGCTATTTGTTGTGAACTGTGTGTAGCTGCTAATGGGTACAGCTGACTATTTAAACTAGGTAGCTGATACACAGATGGAGACATCGCTGTTGATAATGTTGGTATCGATATTGAATTAACTGCATTCATTGCGGTGTTGTTTGTGAATAGTGCCTGTGAGAAAACAGGAGCGGTATAGATATATCTATCAATTATGGATTGAGATGGTGTGCTATTGTTCAATGTAGTAGTTGCTGCTGAACTGGTGCTACATGAAGGGTGAATAATGTGAGCCTGTCCTGGCTGTTGCCTGTCTGATATACTGTCGCCCGGAAATATAAATCCGTGTGCAGACAATGTTGCTACAACTGAATTTGTAATGTCAGGTATTGCTGCATTAATTTGAGATTTAATTAGTTCTGATGTACATGTGGAGCTGGCATTTGTTTCTGTAGTTTGACCCTGATCTGTCATGGGTGCATTTGTTTGTGGAGGTCTCCGAGCTGCAATGCGCCTCGACTGTCGGGGTGGAGCCGAAATCACTCTACAAGTACAAAAGTACATGTAAGTATAGGAAATCAACATGATTTGTTTATTGATTTATAATATATTTTGAGTTGTGCATGTTTTACTTTGTATGGTACCTGAAATACTTGTAATACAAATATTGAATTTGATATTGAGTGGCATGTCCCTTGCATCCTTGCATATAGCATACATGTACATGTATGTTGACATTACAACATCTTGTATCCCATCATGGAACTAAATTATATACTACATGTATGTGTCAATGAATATGTTTATTCCATCTTGAATATAACATTCATTAATTGTTGAAACCTTTAAATGATGTATCAATATTGTATCATGTCATGGATACTTCTGACATAATAATATACCTATTGTATCGTGAATTTATCTTTCATCCTGCATACTGAATATATCCAAACATGTATACAGATTTTTGCCAATTCATCCACTCTGATATTAAATGTGTAACCTGTATTTTATCATAGGTACAAAATGTAGTACTACTTCCGTTTAACAAAAAAACATGTATCCTACCATGGATACCTATTTGTAATTGCATGCAAAACGTCATAGTACTATATCATTTAGCATGCATATGTTATTTGTACTGTTGATCTAAAGTCAAAATGTACATGTATCCCCACATGGATACAGTATTACTATAGTACAAAATATATCCACATGGATATATTAGTACGGTGCAATGAGTACTGCATGTACCCCTTTACATGCATGAACTAATAGATTAAGCATGCTGTTATTAATGAATGAACTAAACCCTATTCATTTGTAGTTTGTACTTATACCACTGGATTTGGAATGTCAGACTGCATAATAATATTGAACAGCTAATTACATTGTATACATTTGTATATTTAAAACATGACATGTTGCTATTGTAAATAAAAACTAAATGTGAAATACCTAGATAGAAAAAGCCTAAAAACATTGTCATACATGTATGTATATGTATAATAAGTATTTTCCGTCCTTAATAACCGAGAGACTTAATTATGGCCCCACGGACATTTCTGTAATAGCGTTGTAGACCAATTTGATTAAAATGTACTCCATCCTGGAAAATGTTCACAGTAGTATTTTTTACACCGGATATATTCCAGTAATGCAGAGCTGGAACGGATTTGATTTGTTCTTTCAAATATTTATTGGCATGACGTACCAAATTATTGTTCCTGGCCACTGTACAGTTTCTTGTCCGAGTTCTGGGTAGATGTTTCATGACGGTAGCATGCTCCACCGTATGTCTTGAAAGATAAGTACTACACACGGATATAATTCTAAGAATTATTTCTTCCGCCAAGCTTAAGTCATCCTCACCACAGTCGAGATCGTTTCCTCCTATCTGAACTAATACCCGATTTGGTGAAACCAGGATAATCTCATTTTCCCATGATAAACAATGATTATTGTTTTTTATGCGACCACCAGATATACCGAACAAATATACCGTATCATGTCCATTTAAGTTACAGTTGTCGGAAGCTAGATGATTGTTTATATATTGTTGGAGTCTGTTGACATGTGAACTTCCGATTACCAATACACTAGCCATTGTTTACTAATAATGTGTGGTATATTTACACTTGTGATCGACCTTTGACCCGCTCTTGTTGTTGACCTAATTACAATGTTTTCATCTTGTTGTATCGATTACGTAATATCTTGCAGACCACCAAACTGTGCGTAATATTAAATAAATCTACGTTTCGGGTGTAAAAATTCCTTTTCTTACACTGTATGTAATTTACCAACAAGCAAAGACGTCCTTAGTCTGTGGAGTTATCGTTGAAAGTGATGTTGTTTGTTACATTATGTAATATTCACTGATCACAAGTGACGCGTAGAAAAGCATTGTAAAGTTTTCTTTGCTTCTATCATTAAAATCGAGATGATCGCTTCATAAAAGTTAATCTTTCTATAATAAACTGTCATTAAACCATAGACATAATAAAAACAACTAATACCTTCTTTCTTAGTTTGTAAAATTCCTTTAAAACTTTTCCACATATATTTGCTGTTGCTGAGACAACATATAATGGTCGAATGATGTAGGTAAGATATTTCCGCGCAATCGCAGTCATTGTGATGATTGTATAATATGTATTACATGGGAGTTAACTCTGTTCATTTTATGAAATTCTTAGCAAGATTGTAGGAATTACCTCCCTTCTGCCATTGGATAAGTCATCACCCCAACTTGCAATAAATTTATTTATCTCTATAAAATTACTTTTATTAGAGGTCATAAATCATGTATTTAACATCTTCATAATTACTGGATAGGTGTAAATAATGATAGATTATAGATTATTGGTTTAAACACATCACAATGTTTCCAGAGCAAACGCTATTGTCAAGGAATTCGCTATGATAATATATTTGTAAAATGGTGAACACTTTCCCCATAATCTCCAACGTATATGTGTAATAAAAACGTAGATATCAAATTTAGTAATCACAAGACGTTTCTATAATTACCTTCATCAGGTACGTTCATAGTCACAAGACTTGAAAGCCTAGTAATTGGAGGTATTTTTGTGGGTAAATACACCAAATGACCTAAACAGAATATATCAAATCGGCTATGGTCAACTGTGCATGTGTGTTAGCGATATCGATTTTGCCTCTTTATACAGTTTTTCTATTAATAAAAAACATAGATATTAACTTAGTGCGCACGAGCGTTTCTGAAATAACCATCATTAGGTACGCGCAATACCAAAAGATGGGAAAGCTGTTAAATGTTGAAACTATTTCGACATGGTGATATTTGTTTTCCTTTATTTTGAATTTTTATCCCACTATGATATACAACATCAAACCATATATTATCTCTTTAAGTATAATTATCAACGCACATATATATTACTTCAGCTATTCCGCGTCAAGCATTAAACCAATGCAAATTATAGTGAGGTGTTGATATTCTAGACACATAATTATTAAATAAATTATTTAGATTGTAGATTTGTCAAATAATAAAAAAAAATGTTTCTCGTTTTATCATGTGTCACGATATATGAAGTGAAATGCAAACCTATTGGTGCACTATCAATGTCGTTACATGGCATTTTAAATAAGTATTTTGTCGATGAAACACTATAATTATCCAATTATGCATACGAAATACAGAATTGCAAAGTCACTTATTCCTATGAGTTACTCTCCACCACTTGTTATAGAAGTGTTTGCACCAAGCCATGAAAGAAAGAGACCATGTATTTTTGTATGTTAAGGGTATCGATTTTACCTCTTTTTTCATATTACGATTTTTCTATTGGATGTTAGAACTGTTTCTACATTGTATGATTTGTTGTGTTTCATTTTGCTATGAGAGCGAAGTCCAATAGAAGCAAAGTCCAATAGAAGCTAATTGTTTCACTATACATATTATCATTGCATTTTTATACATTATTTTGGCAGCTCTAGACAACAAAATTATGCATATTAATTACGGATTTGTAGAATAATGAACGTTCTATTAGGGGATGTTTGAGGGTAGAGGTTATGATGTTCAACAACACTTTCAACAATATTTCAATTATATCGTGGCGGTCAATTTTATGGGTGGAGGAAACCGGAGTTACGCAGAAAATCACCCACATGTCGCAAGTCACTGACAAACTTTATCACATAATGCTGGAATGAGTACACTGCACATAAGCGGGGCCGGAGTGGGAGGCAAATGGTGATGCTACATATGTGCATAATCGCTATGACGTAATATCTTGACTACAAATATGGACCTTGCAGGAGACTTTTAATATGACGTTGAGAAACTATAAATAGGTTCATATTTGTTATAGTTTTACAGCGAAAATGTCTCTGCCAACCAAATATGAATATGACGAGAAGAAACAGCGTAATTTACAACAGTTCCACAAAGAATTTAAAGATCAGCTACCTATGTTAGTCATAGTAACAGACGGTTTCTATGGAAAAACAAAGTATGATGACTTCTCAAACGATCAGGTACGTAATATTGGAGAACTATATCAATGTCAATGGTAACGTGGATATCTAATTAAGTGTGCTCGATGTCCTCGTACTCCGCTATTGTCCAATCAGAATTCTGTACTTATTGAAAGAACGGTTTGAGGATACCAAAGGGGTAATCAGAAGCCGTAATTCGAAAAAGTACAGACAATAGTGTATGAGGACAATAGAAACAGAAAAACAAACATCAGATCATTTTACGAAATATTTCCAGCCGTGAATTCAGAGCGTCCTGTTTCAGAAATAAAATCAGATATATCAAATTTGGTTTGCAAGAAGCGTTTCTGGAATAACCTTCATTTGGTACTCTCAAAGCCAAGATGTTTGAAACTAAACAATTTAAAAGTCTTTGTGAACAAGAAAACCATAAGGTATAAGCAGGATACCAAAAATTATAATATGACGTCCCGTATTCGGTATACAAACAAAAGCATATTTGAATACCAATAAAATATAGGCCACACATGCGCGCTGAGCTAAGAAAAAAAAACCCACCTACATAAACACTGACGATTTTCAGAAAATTATTCATGGTTATCAATTTTCTATTATTGTTTATCTAAAAATTGTTGAAATAAATGAAGTTGAAATGAAATAAATCCTAATCAAGTTTTATCATAATGAAACACGGCTTTGTAGTGGCTATTCCAATTAACTCCGATTTCTACCTTATGCTTCACCCATAACTTCCGATTAACGGTGAAAGAAAAAATATGAACACTGACACCACAAATAAACGGTTTAAATATCAATTAGAAACGACGAAACGTTATCATAGGAATACCTGTAATAAAAACATGGGTAAGACAAACAAAAAACATCTTTGCAACGAAAAAATCCACACATATTTCACTCTTTATGTTTATGCATTGATATGTACAGTGCCGGCCACCTCTTGCCCGCCTCGAATTTTAAAATTACCGTATTTGTCCTATTAGAATCGAAATATTCCATTCCGGCCATACTTTATTGTTATTCACATATGGGTAGACATTATATTCATGAGATTTAACCCCTCGCTATCGCATGAATTATTTCTTAAATCAGCTGAAGTCGCATATGCCCGAGGAAGAAATGAATTTCTGCAAGGTAAGCTTTTGCTGTATATAAACGTTAGAGAATACCGAAGGGGCAATCAAAAAATAAAAAATCCATAGCAACTGTAAATAAACGTTAGAGAATACCGAAGGGGCAATCGAAAATTAACAATCCATAGCAACTGTAAATAAACGTTAGATAATACCGAAGGGCCAATCAAAAATTAACAATCCATTGCAACTGTAAACATAGGGTACACTATACGAAGAAAAACGCAACACAACACAATATGTGTTGGACACTGTGCAAACAAACACAAATAATGTTAATAAGACATGATCACTCCTACAAACAACTGGAGATAAAAACGAACCAAACGTCGTTTTATTTATCTAAGGTCATTACTAGTTTATCATTTATCTACCAGGTAATTCGACTTCACCGTTCATGTCAACAGCTAAGAGCACTTGGGATGTTATCACGTGATGGCAAACGTTTAAGAGACGAGTTTCTAAGTATACCTGTAGATGGAAGATATACGTTTGCTGTCGTTAAAGACTCAAAGACAGGTATATAATCTTTCCATTATTCATGTATATGCAGTAGTACTAATTTAATTACTGTGGTTTCATTTATTCTCGTGTGTATCAACCATAAGAAATAGAAAAGGAACAGTCGATGCAATTACCAAAAGCAAAAGAAGAAGCAATGATCTACATAGCACTAGTACAAGAACTAAAGACTGAGCAACAAAAACCCCGTAAAAACAGGGGAATGCATTCAAACGCTTTTGAAGGTTGACCAGTCCTGCTCCATTATATTGCCAACTGTCTTGTCACTATTTAACGACGCCAAGATTGGCTAATGGGGAAATCGCGGACAGCCCTTTAATACTCATTGTTGCAAAACATTCACCCATATTGAAATACTCAATAAATAATTATTTGATATCAAAATTACATTTATTTCATAGGAGGGTGTGGCATCAAATAAAAGAATGTTTGAATATACCAAAGAGGTAATCAGAAGGCGTAAATAGAAAAAGGACATACAGGCAATACAATGGTCAAAAGAAAAAGGACAAGCAAATGATCTACAAAAACACTACACATAAAATTATAAATTGAGCAACACGTCAACACCACAAAAGAAATGGGAGTGCACACAAGTGCTCCGGAAGGATAAGCAGTTCCTGCTCTACTACTGGAGTAATTGTGTAAATTATTTTGGTTTATACCTTAATTTTAAACTGATATAAAAATTATTTATTTATACATAGTCGGTGATGCACAGTCAATGGATGAAATACTATCGGAAAACGAGTTACCAGTACAAGTGAGATATGCTAGTAATAACATTGAACTAAACTCAACACTGAAGAGTATTATAGGAGTCAATATCTTGATACTCAAGATTTATAATGAAGACTACATGCAGGGAAATTGCATGGAGGATAGTAAGATTTACTTTTTTATATGAAAAACACTCACCCCCTTTTTTCTTTTTTTATTGGGAGGTTGGCATTCTGTGTAAAGAATAATTCAGCTATTTCGTAGAGGAAGGACTCGGGTGGCTCAATGAATTAGGTAGTTGGATTACCTAACAACTCATACAAGCCTATCACCAATACGGCGTGGGTTAGTTCTCGGCTTTGTAAATCACAAAAAAGGATGCACTCGACTCGCAGCCGCCAGTGATAAAGTTTACCAATTGCTTGCCCATGGTTGGTTGTTTTCTCTGGGTACTCCGGTTTCTTCCACCACTATAATTGGTCACCATGATATAGCTGAAATATTGCTGAAAGTGGCGTTAAGCACCAACAAAAATCAAATCGTAGAGGAGAAATGTGTTAATAGGGTGGCACTTGCGCCAGAACGGTAGATTTCCAAACAAATGACAAATATATAAATTTGATATTGCTGAATGTGGCGCAAGACACTCATTATCAACAGTATTATGAATTTCAATTTAATAATAAATATTCTATTTACATTTTTTGTAATATTAATGAGCGTAATTTGCCTACTTTCTTGTACATGTGATATAAAATATTTATTTTGAACGCCTCGATGGTATTGCAATTTCCGCATAAAACGATGTTCGGTTCGGCTTTACCTCCCCTTGTTTGTAGGGGGGTTCGTGCTTTTGTTACCTGATTTGTGTTTGTTAGCATATAGTGGTGTCAAACACATCTTGTGTTGTGTTTCTGTTTTGTTTGTCTTCGTTTTGTGTACCCTATGTTGCCAGTTTCTCTGGATTGTCCATTTTTGATTGCCCCTTCGGTATTCTCTAACATTTATTTGTGAACACATATGACATATGAAGACCGTCCGTAAGTTTCCGTAATTAGTAGCAATCCAAACAATGCTATACACTGTGAAACGAGTGAGAGATAGTGATCATTGTTTAACGCAAAGTGAGCAATATACCATTTGCCAATTCCCGACTTGATTCTAAAATAATACGCCTTTTCCACATGTTTGTAGAATTTGTCTCCCTTTAAGGCGGACAAAAGTGTCAATGTCATGCAATATTCAACCAAAATGACATATATTTTTCTCATACTCTGTATCAAATTTAAATGTTGTAACGACTAGTGAATTTTTTATTTGCTATAAAGTTAACTACTATTATTTTACAAGGTTCAATTATCTATAAATTTTCAGAAAATTATACTCAAATTCTGAATCCTTTCTGTTGCTCTTGCATTGAACGGGAACCATTTTGTCCTTTGTCAGGGAAATAACTCAAATAATAAAATGTTAAAAGTATATAATTTTAGAATCAAGTCGGGAATTAGCAAGTGGTGTATTGTGGGGATGTATTTGTAATTTATTTAGTATAATACTCCATGTGCCAATTCCCGACTTGATTCTAAAATTATACAGTTTTTACATGTTATTATTTGAGTTATTTCCCTTACAGAGGACAAAAGTGTCAATTTCATGCAATATTCAACCAAAATGACATATATTTTTCTCATACTCTGTATAAAATTTAAATATTGTAACAACTTTGCTATCAAGTTAAGCTCTATTATTTTACAAGATTCAATTATATATAAATTTTAAGAAAATTATACTCAAATTCTTAATCCTTTCTGTTGCTCTTGCATTGGACGGGAACCATTTTGTCCTCTGTAAGGGAAATAACTCAAATAATAAAATGTTAAAAGTGTATAATTTTAGAATCAAGTCGGGAATTAGCAAGTGGTGTATTGTGCAGATATATCACGGTGAGAACAAGCTAGATTCGATGGGGTGATGGTGATGTCAGCTTTGTATTACACCAACATGCTTAGCTGTATTTTATAGTTCTAGCTCACTGAAACAACAGTCCGCTATTAGACATGTTGCTCCAATGAGACACATTATTCTGATTCCGAGCCAATCAATCTTTGGTTTTACTCCTTAATGATGCATGCTTAGCTGAGAAGCAACAAATAACAATATTATATTCTTTGGTTTGACCCGACCGGGACTGGAACCCACAATCTACCGCACACGAGGTCAGTACACTGACCATTTCCCCCACGATGCGGTTCAAAATTATAGTATATGTTTCCAGATTAATACATATACTAAATATGCTATAAAAAGAGAAGAGTTTTATGATCCCAAAAGGGTAGCTAGAATCCGTACAGACAACACAATGGCCAAAAGAAAAAGGACAATCAACGATCTACAAAACATACACATAAAACTAAATAACATACAAAATTTCAATAGAGTATAAATCATTTTGCAATTTTACCAGAAATTTCAAGCAATACTAGTATGATAGAATTATGCCAATGCAAAAATCGTCAAAATTAATATAGAAATTAAATTCGACAAAACACGTAAATAGAGATGCACAATTAAAGATGTTCATGTGGTCACCCCTATTAAGCAGTCACCTGCATTAAAAGGTCACATGTTGCGTGTTCTGTCATAGAACATTTCATATTAATTGAACATATTTTAAGAGGTCACCTGTCTTATAAGATCATTTTTTCGTTATCCTCCCCATGGTGACCACTTAGTATTTGTTCGTCTGAACATCAATATCTGATTACAACCGATGCTGTGGGGTTTAACTAGATGTACATGACTATGATAAAGTTTAGAATTCAACTAAAAAGCGAAGCTTAGGCCCATAAAACTTAGTCTAAACACGCCACGTTTTATTGAGGAGTCATATATTATATGTCTTATAGTATCGATTTGGCATATTTCTACCATTTTTCTGTTGTATTTCTGGAAATGTCCCGACAGTGTGACAGTTGTCTTTTCATTTCATTACAATTTCAATTTGCAAAAGATATAAATAAAATCCAAATGCACACCCATCATCAAAATCTCAAAACGACATATATACCCATATGCAGCGTTAATCGATATATTTAAAGAGTGTTCCACTGCAGGCTAAGAGCTGTGTCCCACTCATTCTAAAGTATGGGTTATGTTCATTATTGATGATCCTACAGTGACTGTGAATTGTATAGCAGCAATACATATGTTGTTCCTTTATATTAATTTGTGTCTGGCAAAAAAGTAGATATCAAATATAGTGCACACGACGTATTTCTGGAATAACCTTCATCGGGTAGGCTGTAAGTCAAAATATTTGAGAGTCAAATAATTTAAAGGTCTTCGGGAGCAAGAAAACCAAAGGGCCTAAACAGGATAGCCACAATCGGCTAAGGTCAACATATGCCTCTAAGTGTAAAATGGGATAGTCTCTCATGTTCATTTACATTCATATCCTATATTGCTAATAATAGATGTATATTTTATATAATAACAGGTGTTCTCAGTCCAGGTTGTACATTGGTGGCTTTGTCCCCGAATATCTCTGTAGCTGCTATAACTGGATATACAGAAAAATCAAAGGAAGCTTTTCAAAGAGAAATTAAGTCGATGGATACATTTGTCGAAAAGAATGTCAAGTTTCAAGAACACGACGGTTGCCCAGGTAAGAAACTCCCACTAGGTCATATGAGGTGCCCAGGTAGGAAAACATAAGTAGGTCATAAAGAGGAGCCAGGCAGAGATATTACTAGGTGATAATAAGGAGCCCAGGTAGATAGACAGAACTATGTCATAATGAGGAGCCCAGGTAGGAAGCTATAACTAGATTGTAATGAGGCGCCCAGGTAGAAAAATATAACTAGGTCATATGAAGAGTCCAGGTAGGAAGCTATAACTAGGTCATATGAGGAGCTCAGGTAGAAACCTATAACTAGGTCATAATGAGGTGCCCAGGTAGGAAGCTATAACGAGATTGCAATGAGGAGCCAAGGTAGAAAGCTATAACTTGGGAATAATGAGGAGCCCGGGTAGGAAACTAGAACTAGGTCATAATGAGGAGCCCAGGTAGAAAACTATAATTAGGTCATAACGAGGAGTCCAGTTAGAACACTATAGCTAAATCATAGTGAGGAAACTAGGTAGAAAGCTATAGCTAGATCATAATGAGGGGTCCAGGTAGGAAGCTATAACTAGATCATAAAGAGGAGCCCGGGTATGGAACTATGAATAAGTTATAATAAGGAGCCCAGGTAAAAAACCATAACTAGGTCATCATCAAGAAGTGTAGATTCATTCATCATCATAGACACTAGAAATATTAAATTGTAATATATTTTGGGATGTTTGTACCTGCCAGGTGTTCAATATGTATATATATATTATTAGTTTGCCAAAAGCACAATCTAAATAAAATTAGGTGTTTGTTTTATCTTGTCCAATGTTTTGCGTTCGGTGATACACTAAAATGTAGCTACATTCCGTTCATGTATCAATACCTACCATATGCCAAGAGCTGACTCCGATTATTCCATATATTACGGGTTATGGTATTTAACGGCACTTTCAACAATATTTCAGTTATATCGTGATTGTTAGTTTTATTGGTGGAGGAAACCAACCGGAGTAACCGGGAGAAAACCACCGACCTGCCACAAGTCACTGTCAAATTGTATCACATAATGTTGTATCGATTACATCTCGTATGAGCGAGATTCGAACTCACACCTTTAATGTTGATAGGCACTGATTGCACCGGTAGTTGTAAATCCAACTACTATACGATAACGACACATGTTTAACTCCATGTGTTTAACTGTCTTCTATATGATTGGGGGTGCAAGGATGAATGAAAGGTTATATGACAAGACCCCAAAAAGGCTGTTGATCGATGGAAGAGGTACATCGTTGGGTAAGGTGGTTAATTCTAATAATATCAGAGTTATATCATGGAGTTCAGATTTACATTACTGCTCAAATTCAGGAATTGATGACCCCTTCGGAGCACCTTAGTTCACCCCATGATTATTAGTAGTGTTCCTGTTACTCGATCTTTAATTTTTTGTGTAGTGTTTTGTAGATTCTGATGACCTCTTTGGTATATTCAAACTCTCCTTCAAATAACAGAACGATAACCGTGAGTGAGTGATAATTGTTTAATGCCAAAT
>MJUT01034174.1:2908-26008 GCA_002080005.1 Gigantidas platifrons
GGAGATCGGGGTTACATGACATTATTTTGAAAGTTGACCACCTAAGGACCATTCATGCCATGTTTGCTTTAAACTGACTTACTGGTTTCAGAGGAACAACTTTTTAAACATGTTTCCCATAGGGTCCTATGTTAAAACTAAGTCGAATCATGGCGGCCATCTTGGATATGCGATCGGCACAAAAATAACAAATTTAGTAGAGGACCATCCAGTCACCATTTCTATTATGTTACAATTCCATCGGCTGAGTAGTTTCTGAGAAGAAGATTTTCAAAGTTTCAACCAATTAGAACACATTATTGGCCCTGGTGGCCATGTTGGATTTCCGATCTAGTCTAAAATAACAAATTTGGTAGAGGACCTCCCAATGAACATTTCTGCCAAGTTTGGTCCAAATCTGTTCAGTAGTTTCAAAGAAGAAGATGAAAGTATGAAAAGTTTACAGACGCGGACGACGACGACGGATGCAAAGTGATGACAAAAGCTCACATGACCCTTTGGGTCAGGTGAGCTAAAAAGGAGCCCTAGTGCATAATTTTAAACCTTTATGTACAACTAGGTACATAGATGAGTTGTACATAGATGTACCACACCCCAAGATAATTGGATCTACTGCGAACCACAGTCAGTGGACTACTTCACGTGTTACAGAAAGAAATAACAAAATATTATATGGAGGGATAGATTTATGGTGCTTAACTTTAAAAAATATTTTAGTTATATTGTGGTGGTCAGTTTTATTGGTGGAGGAAACAGGAATACCGGTTTTATAATTTAAAAACAAATATTTTAAACATGTATCATGTAATTCATCAAACCCCAAGTTACATTTTTACAAATTTACATCTAATTTCAACATAAATATTGATCCTTTCTCAATCTTATATGGTATAAAAATAAAAATAATAATAAAATAATAATAATAATAATAATAATGATTTCCAACCTTGAATGCACATCTTCACATCCCAAGGATCATTCCTGTGAAGTTTCATTACAATCAGATAATCATATGAAAGCAGATTTTACAATAATTGGTTTATAAACATTTCCCATATCTGCCACAGAGCCAATATATATGCAGCTCTGACAGAAGAATATAAGATTTCAGCAATCAGTCACAGAGACAAAATTTATATAACATTCCAACACCTGACACATCCCCAAAATATATGTACACTATAGGTCATGTTTATATAACATTCCAACACCTGACACCTCCCCAAAATATATGTACACTATAGATCATGTTTATATAACATTCAATCATTTGAAAAAGTGCAGTGATCTATGTATGTCAGGTTAATATAAGATTCCCACACCTGGCACAAATCAATGGTCCATGTCACCGGAAAAATAGACATTGAAATATTAATATTGCAAAAATAAAAAATTGTAAAATCTCATGTTCATCTATTGAAACATAACTTATCATGGGGTCATTCAATTCATTACTTTTGATTTCAGTACATATGTAATCAAGTACACCGTTCAAGGATTGATTGATTGTAAAACTGTGGGAGTTATTTACGGTATCAACTGTACAGAATGCAACAAATTAATATACATAGGACAAACAGGAGATACGCTATACCAACGAATGCTCCTAAATTTTTCAAAAATACGGACACGGAAAACAGACGATCCAATTGCAAATCACTTTACGCAACCTTGTCATTCTGCGGAAGATCTAAAAGTATTCGGCATTGAAAGAGTTTTCGGCACTGAAACATACAGAAAGGTAAAAGAAGCATTCTGGATAAAAAAGTTAAAAACATTGGAACCATATGGATTAAATACACAGTACGAACGTTAAATTCAATCGCGGCAAAATATCGTCACTGACTGTAATTATAACGTCATATATCTGGCAACCATTGTTACCCTTAGTGTTAAAAATATTTCCAGCGAAGAAGGCCGTAATGGCCGAAACGTCTAGAGCTGGGAAATTTGTGTTATAGTTTACATATATATATATATACAATATTAGTACAGTCCTTTAAAATAAAAAGTTAATGTGAATGAGTCTTAATAAATGGGAAATTGGCTAGGTTCATCGAATATACACATAAACTTTATATTTGAAGACACTACATATAAATTGTGTGTATTACTACTGAAAAGGTCACATTAATCGATGGGTGATTATATTCTAATACAAAAATAGAATTATACAATTATCCCTTTATTGTCGCTTTTGATATTTTCTGTCCACAGGAAGTCAACAACTATTTCCCCAAGACTAAACAGGTAAAACGTGAAAGGGGTACCAGAAAAGCTATATCTCGGTCAATGACAGTATACAGTCAAACCTGCATTAAGAGGTCAGCTATGGAGAAAAAAGTGACCTTATAAGACAGGTGACCTCTTAAAAGAGGTCCAATTCATATGAAATTATCTATGACAAGACAAGCAAAAGGTGACCTTTTAATACAGGTCACTGCTTAATAGAGGTGACTACATGGGCAGGTTTGACTGTATAACAAAAAATTATCCAGTCAATGGAATTTGACTGCTCAAATAGGACAAGTGCATTATAAAAGGATATACGTCTCGGTGAATATCAGTTTCTTTGGATTATAAATCATTATTTCAACCTCCTCAAAAGTCATTAATTGTTAATTATATTAGAAAAATAAGTAACACAAAGCCATATGTTCCACGTCTAGATTTAAATGTAAATATTGATTGGTTGTCACTACAAGTACAGATCCTGGATCGCATAAGTTTACAATACGCACGAAACGCAAACGAACGAAAAACGCAACGAAAGCTTCACACGAACGACACGAAAAATGCATGATATACGGAACGAACGCACGATACACAAAACGAACACACGATACACGAAACAAACGCACGATACACGAAACGAATGCACGATACACGAAACGAACGCACGATACACGAATAGTATCGTGTTATTATTTGAATGACTTTTGTGCAAATTGATGTGATAGTAATAGTAAGATTGAAATTGTAGTAATTATTTTAAACTGGAAATCGTAGCTGACAAGTTCTTTATCGTGTATCGTTCGTTTCGTGTATCGTTCATTTCGTGTATCGTTCGTTCGTTCGTATTTCGTTTCGTCTGTTCGTCTAATTAAACTGGCGAACGATACACGAAACGAACGAACAAATTACACGCACGAAGTGAAAATGAACGGAAAACGAACGAACGATACACGCAAACGAAACGAATGAAAAACGCAAACGATACGAAATATCTGTTAAGTTAAACGATCCAGGGTCTGTACGCTTCAGACGTGAATAAAATATTATCAACTAGTTCTTGAGGTAACAGTACTTCTTATTTTCTGTTACATCATAATAATAAAAAAATGGAATCAAAATGTGTTTTACGGTCCATTGCAATTTTGAAATTGAAATGACACAACCAAATACCAAAACTTGGATATCGTCTATTAGATCGAATTTCTTCTGACATGTTTTCTAAACTCGGACAAGGTTTCGTAACCATTATAATTTGCTGCATTAGGTAGTATTACCCACCACTTATACGTCTCTATTTGACATACCAGTCCTCACTTGAGTTCTAACAAGGAAATCCAGTTAATTTCTCCAACATTAACATCCAGCACGGTCTATTCAATATTTTGTAGAGTAACGTATTACAGTTATATTCACGTTTTATTGCATCCAATCCAATCTTTAACAGATGAGTCAAGTAGTAATTGTTACTTTCAGTTATGTGCCACATTGCACATGGTAAATGGCGATGATTACGATTTTGTGTCTGACAGTCTTCTTTACCAGTTTTGTTCATTTATGCAAAATTCTGATCTTTTCAAATCCGTTAGTACATTTTTTGTATCTCAAAGAAATTGTAATTTCTCCAATGCCTCTGGAATTTATTTTCTTTCTGGATCAACAGCTGTACAACATCCGTTTTATTTCTCCATACTGCTATCTCCAAAGGAGTTGTGCAGATAATTAATTAAATGTTAGAGAATACCAAAGGGGCAATAAAAAAAGGACAATCCAGAGAAACCGGCAACACAAGGCACACAAGACGAAAAAACACAACACAATATGCATTGAACACCCCAATGCACAAACAAGAAATACGTCCTCCACAAACAACTGGAGGCAAAGATGAACCGAACATCGTTTTTATGAGGGAATATTATCATCAAAAACTAATATGTAAAAGGATGCTGGATCATCTATCTCTACTGTTGCTTCTTTCTCCTTTATGATGTTAATTAGTTCTCCATTTTCTACTTGCTCTTTTCTTCCCTCAATTTGTTTGATCTTATTCTTCTCTTGACTACCTAATGTAAATTATTTCTTCTTTCTCCTTTATGATGTAAATTATTTCTTCTTTCTCCTTTATGATGTAAATTATTTCTTCTTTCTCCTTTATGATGTTAATTAGTTCTTCTTTCTTATTTGTAATGTAAATTATTTCTTTTTTCTCCTTTATGATGTAAATTATTTCTTCTTTCTCCTTTATGATGTTAATTAGTTCTTCTTTCTCCTTTATGATGTAAATTATTTCTTCTTTCTCCTTTACGATGTTAATTAGTTCTTCCTTTTCTACTTCCTCTTTTCTTCCCTCAAATTGTTTTATCTTATTCTTCTGTTGCCTCTCTAATGTGAATTATTTCTTCTTTCTTATTTGTGATGTAAATTATTTCTTCTTTCTCCTTTATGATGTTAATTATTTCTTCTTTCTCCTTTATGATGTAAATTATTTCTTCTTTCTCCTTTATGATGTTAATTAGTTCTATATTCACGTTTTATTGCATCCAATCCAATCTTTAACAGATGAGTCAAGTAGTAATTGTTACTTTCAGTTATCATGTGCCACATTGAATATGGTAAATGACGATAATTACGATTTTGTGTCTGACAGTCTTCTTTACTAGTTTGTTCATTTATGCAAAATTCTGATCTTTTCAAATCTTACTGCTATCTCCAAAGGAGTTGTGCAGATAATTAATTAAATGTTAGAGAATACCAAAGGGGCAATAAAACAAAAGAACAATCCAGAGAAACCGGTAACACAAGGCAGACAAGACGAAGAAAAAACAAAAGAAAAACACAACACAATATGCATTGGACATCCCCATACACCAACAAGACATACGTCCTCCACAAACAACTGGAGGCAAAGACGAACCGAACATCGTTTTTATGAAGAAAGATTATCATCAAAAACTGATATGTAAAAGGAAGCTGGATCGTCTATCTCTACTGTTGTTTCTTTCTCCTGTATGATGTTGATTAGTTTTATCGCTATTTTGCGGTATTTTCCTTCGATTTTGCTATCTGATAATTTCCCATCTCACGCCAGTAGAGTGCGATGGAAAATTATCGCCAGTAACTAAGCGTTGTCAAGGATGCACGTAGTATTACCGCTGTGTTCTAATAGATCTACTTAAATATGACGTTATAACTTATTGACGTCACATTTCCAAATCCTTGATAATAAGTGATTAACGATATAAAATAGTAATTGTGTTTAAAAAAATGTCAGTATCTCAACACAAATTATTTAATTATGAATACAAATTAGCGATAAAATAATTAAAGATGTTTTTTTAAAACTCGAGGACTTTTCTCAGTCATCTCTATCTCAGGGCTTCACCCTTTGATGAGAGATGACTGAGAAAAGTCCTCTCGTGTTATATAACATCGTTAATCACATATTCCCTTTTCTACTTGCTCTTTTCTTCCCTCAGTTTGCTTTATCTTATTCTTCACTTGCCTCTCTAATGTGAATTATTTCTTCTTTCTCCTTTATTATGTTAATTAGTTCTCCATTTTCTACTTTTTTCTTCTTTTCTTCCCTCACTTTTAAAAATCTTTTTCTTCTTTTGCCTCTCTTGTGTAAATTATTTCTTCCTTCTCTTCTTGTACTTTTGGTATGTAAATTGCTTCTTTTTCTTTTTCCTGCTTCTCTTTTGAATTACTTATTTTTTCTTCTATATTTCTACATCGATTAAGCAATTTAACAACATCACATGATGCTACAAACAATGGTGAGTGTCCATCTTCATCACACAAATTGATATCTGCACCAGAACTAAGTAAACATTTAACAACATCACAGTGTCTTTTCCATGATGCTGCCAACAATGGTGATTGTCCTTGTTTGCTACACAAAGTGATATCTGCACCAAAACTAAGTAAACATTTAACAACATCACATTCTCCTTTTCATGATGCAAACAATGGCATGTGTCCATCTTCATTACTTAAATTGATACCTGCACCAGAATTAAATAAACATTTAACAACATCACATTGTCCTTCACATGATGCTACAAACAATGGTGATAATCCATCTTTATCACGTAAATTGATATCTGCACCAGAACTAAGTAAACATTTAACAACACCACACTCCCCTTTCTTTGATGCTATAACCAATGGTGATTGTCCATGTTTGTCACACAAATTGATATCTGGACCAGAACTAAGTAAACATTTAACAACATCACAGTGTCCAGACATTGATGCTATAAACAATGGTGATTGTCCTCAATCGCTAGGTATATTGGTATCTGCACCAGAACTAAGTAAACATGTAACAACATCACAACGTCCATACATTGATGCTATAAGCAATGGTGATTGTCCACCTTCATCACGTAAATTGATATCTGCACCAGAACTAAGTAAACATTTAACAACATCACATCCTCCTTTCCATGATGCTATACACAATGGTGATTGTCCTTGTTTCCTACACAAATTGATATCTGCACCAGAACTTAGTAAACATTTAACAACATCACATTCTTCTTTCCATGATGCTATATACAATGGTGATTGTCCTTGTTTGTCACATAAATTGATTTCTGCACCAGAACTAAGTAAACTGTTAACAACATCACAGTGTTCATCCTTTAAGGCTATTATAAGCAATGGTGATAGTTGTTGTCGTTCGTCACACAAATTGATATCTGCATCAGAACTAAGTAAACATTTAACAACATCACTGTGTCCTATCTTTAATGCTATATACAATGGTGATTGTCCTTCATTGTCACACAAATTGATATCTGCACTAGAACTAAGTAAATATTTAAAACATCACATTCTCCTTTCCATGATGCTGCAAACAATGGTGTTTTATCATCTTTTATCACACAAATTGTTATCTACACTTGAACTAAGTAAACATTTAACAACATCACATCGTCCACACATTGATGCTTTAAACAATGGTGATTTACCATCTTTATCACGTAAATTGATATCTGCACCTGAACTAAGTAAACATTTAACAGCATCACAGTGTCCATATATTGATGCTGCAAACAATGGTGATTGTCCTTGTTTGTCAGGAAAATTGATATCTGCACCAGAAGTAAGTAAACATTTAACAACATCACAGTGTCCAGACATTGATGCTGCAAACAATGGTGATGAACCACCTTCATCACGTAAATTGATATCTGCACCAGAACTAAGTAAACATTTAACAACATCACATCCTCCATTCCATGATGCTACAAACAATGGTGAGTGTTCTTGTTTGTCACACAAATTGATATCTGGTGCAGGTCTAAGTAAACATTTAACAACATCACATTTTCTTTTATCTGATGCAATAAACAATGGTGATTGTCCATGTTCGTCACACAATTTGATATCTGCACCAGAACTAAGTAAACATTTAACAACATCAAATCGTCCGTGACTTGATGCTACAAACAATGGTTAGCATTCATCTGTATCAGGTAAATTGATATCTACACCAGTAGTAAGTAAACATTTAACAACATCACAGTGTCCAGACACTGATGCTATAAACAATGGTGACTGTCCTTCTTCGATAGGTAAATTGGTATCTGCACCAGAACTAAGTAAACATTTAACAAAATCGCAATTTCCATTCCATGATGCTACAAACAATGGTGATTGTCCTTGCTTGTCACACAAATTGATATCTGCACCAGAACTAGGTAAACATTTAGCAACATCAAATCGTCCGTGACTTGATGTTACAAACAATGGTTAGCATTCATCTGTATCAGGTAAATTGATATCTACACCAGTAGTAAGTAAACATTTAACAACATCACAGTGTCCAGACATTGATGCTATAAACAATGGTGATTGTCCTTCTTCGCTAAGTAAATTGGTATCTGCACCAGAACTAAGTAAACATTTAACAAAATCGTAATTTCCATTCCATGATGCTACAAACACTGGTGATTGTCCTTGTTAGTCACACAAATTGATATCTGCACCAGAACTAAGTAAACATTTAACAACATCAAATCGTCCGTGACTTGATGCTACAAACAATGGTGATTTACCATCTTTATCACATAAATTAAAATCTGCACCTGAACTAAGTAAACATTTAACAACATCACAGTGTCCACCCATTGATGCTTTAAACAATGGGTGAGCATTCATCTTTATCAGGTAAATTGATATCTGCACCAGAACTAAGTAAACATTTAACAACATCACATTTCCCTTTCCTTGATGCTATAACCAATGGTGATTGTCCTTGTGTGTTACACAAATTGATATCTGCACCAGAACTAAGTAAACATTTAACAACATCACAGTGTCCACCCACTGATGCTATAAACAATGGTGATTGACCACCTCCATCACATAAATTGATTTCTGCACCAGAACTAAGTAAACATTTAACAACATCACATTCTCCTTTCTGTGATGCTACAAACAATGGTGATTGTCCTTGATTGTTAAACAAATTGATATATGCACCAGAACTAAGTAAACATTTAACAACATCACATTGTCCATACAATGATGCTATAAATAATGGTGATTGTCCTTGTTTGTCACACAACTTGATATATGCACCAGAACTAAGTAAACATTTAACAACATCACATTCTCCTTTACATGATGCTACAAACAATGGTGATTGTCCTTGTTTGTCACACAAATTGATATATGCACCAGAACTAAGTAAACATTTAACAATTTCACAGCGTCCATTCATTGATGCTAGCAACAATGGTGATTGACCCCATACAGTACACAAATTGATATCTGCACCAGAACTTAGTAAATTTTCAACAACATCCATATGTCCATGTTCTGATGCTTTAAACAATGGTGACTCATAAAAAAGATTACATTTATTTAGATCAGCATGGTTTCTGAGCAATACTTTCACGACACACAAATTACCTTCTTCACACGCTACAGTCAGTGGTGTGCACACAGTTGTATAAGAAGATGAACAACATGAAGCAAAATCCATGTCGATACACTTTGAGTCTACGTATTTAAGTATCAGTTCCACCATATCTGAAGTGTTACTGAAACATCCAAGTAATAGTAAACGTGTGTTCTCCATGACATCGGAGCCAAATATCAGACTAATGTTATGGCCGTTATATTTAACATGGTTGATTATTTCCTGAAGAAGATGAGTGTGACCGTAATTAATTATCCAGCTTATTACCCTAACAGTATATTCAGAGTAAGATTTCACATTAAACAGCAGATATAAACGATTCTCTTCACTTATTAAAAGCTTTTGTCCCATAGGTATATTGATCGACAATATTGTATGAACAAACTGCCGAATGTTCTGACTGTTCTCTAAAATCAAAGATTTAAAAGTACCAAAGGGTTTTGTATTCAACATTTCTTCAAAAACATAAAGAAATGGATCGTGTTTCAGCGACTTATTCATGAAGACATCAAATAGATTCATAGACTGGATATCCGTATAGAGTCTTTCGGCAAGAGGTAAATACATATCTTCACTTATTTGAATGCAAAGATCCTCATTTGAAGCTTGTCCGTATACTGTGACTTTATTTGATATATAACTGCTAGATAAATACTTTAATATCTGCTGTTGATTTTGACTTTGACGACCATAATGATAGGCGATAGCTTCAAATATAAAGTCATGTGTGAATATGTATTCAGTATCTAAGTTGGTGGTGAAGTAAGTTTCTGACATGTGGTAAATGACATCTTGTATGTGTTTAACTGAGGTACCTAGATTTACCCTACAATTATTAAATACCTTCTGCATGCATTTGTGGGGTAAACACTTAACTGATAATTTGTTGTCATTAATTAGACACAAGACAAGAACAGCATATTGAATAGGGTTTGTGTGCTGCAGTATGTCCAGTTCTTTAATAAAATAATCGATTGGTTTATTGAAGAAGTTTTCTCCCAACTGCTGGTGTGTTTCTTCCCCTGAAAATACCTTACAAAGAAATGGAAACATATGATTGGCTTTGGTAAATGAAAGGGATGTATAGAGATCTGGGTTTACACCTTTGCTGTTACAATGATATTGGCAAATAGCCATCTTTTCTGTTTCAGTCAGCTGATTATCTTTGCTCTGTAGATCTACGATATTTTCTGTTATAAACAATCCAAGCTCAACAGCCTCCTTATACACCGACTTTCTGCAAGTAAACAATATTTTTGATGTCCCACCTATTGCTGCTAAAACTGGTTGTTTATGCCTACTAACATGGTTGTAAATTGTCATATCTACAGCAAACATACCTAATACATCATCAAGTACAAACACTTGTTTATGATCTATGTCTCCATATTGTATGATTTTTTCTAGACTACACACTGGCACAACTTCCCATCCTTGCTCCTCTAGCTGTAATGCAATATGGCGAGCTGTGGCAGTCTTTCCTGATCCTGATCCACCAATTATTGTCATATAATTTTTAGACTGGACCATTTTCAATGCTGCTGTAAATCCTTCAGTTTCATCATAAAATGGTTTATCCTCTATTCTCCATCTCTTAATTAATTCAATGTGGCCTTCTGAAATACAGTACAATGAAATATTTATTACAATTAATTCAGGATTTTAGAGTGAGTGAGTGATTCTTGTTTAACATCATGGCGAGAACAAGATAATTGTCAATGAAATGATGATGAGGTCCTCATTGTTCTAGACCAACACATTTAGTAGCATTTTAACAGTGTTAGCTTACTGAAACAATTGACACGTCGCCCCCACTTGGACACATTATTCTGATTTCGAGCCAACCAGTCTTTGTTCTTTTTCGTTAATGCTGCGAGCTTAGCGGAGAAGCAACAAATACTAATTCCATAGTCCAAAGAAGTACTTTAAAAACTAACATTGAATTTGTATTAAATTGACCATATATTGTCATTTTCAGTTATTGTATATTGTAACTGATCATATATTATTAATGATCCTACATTTCTACTGATCACATATTCTCCCTGATCGTATATTGTAGATAATCGCATATTGCTGCTGATCGTATATTGTAGATAATCAAATATTGTCGCTGATCGTATATTGTAAATAATCATATATTGTCGCTGATTGCATATTGTAGATAATCATATATACATATTGTCGCTGATCGTATATTGTAGATAATCATATCTTGTCGCTGATCTTATATTGTAGATAATCGTATATTGTAGCTGATCATATATTGTAGATTATCGTATATTGTCGCTGATCGTATATTGTAGATAATCATATATTGTCGCTGATCATATGTGACGAGCCATGACATTTTGAGTCCAAATGCACTTTGTGTCCAAATGCGGCATTACGTAATCAAAGAAATAACGGCACAAACGTCGCACATTGCAAATGTAAAATTTTTCCAGCTGTTTTAATTTGTTTTACAATTAAACGTCTTAGAACTGTTTGTTGAAAACTTATTCACGGTTAACAGAACTTGCATTTATATTGAATAATTAAATTCGAACATGTTCATGCAATCTATTTATATATAAATATCTGTAAATTTTGAATCTATTTTAAGAAAAGAAAGTACAATATGATCTCCCCTAATCTCAATTTCCGTTGTCAGAAAAACGATTTGTAAACCAGATGTGAAATTAATCTTTTTAAACAAAAATAATGAGAAGATGGAGGACTTTATATAATTTAGTTAATCCAGTACTGCAAGTACGATACTCACGGAAATAATTTCCTACAATAATATTTTCTGAACGAGATCGATCGCGTAAATGATTTGTTTTTTGGAAATGTCGAACTTCATTCCACCGACCGTCACCGAGACTTTGAAACAAATAAAAAATAATCTTGACGAAAGCGACGATGATGAACAACTTGCAGAAAATAATGACAAATAAAATACTAGCAGTGAATTGTCCATTGAACTGAGTGTTACAAAAGGAACAGAAAAACACAGTCAGATTTTAAAGAAAAAAAAACGTGGGTGTGCGCGCCCACAGTCACTTGAATTTCAATGATTTAAATTAAAAAAAAAAGAGTAAAAAAATATAGTATATATACAATGTATTGTATAGGCCTATATGTTACTGTAAATTTGTAAAACCAGTAATTTTATAAAATTACTGAAATAAGAGAACGACCATTTAACTTGAAAAGGGGGGGGGGGTTATGTTTTTTTCCTAAAAAAAATATTCTGATTGTCACTGTTGCTGAAAAAAATATTCTGATTTTGGTGGAGGAAAAAAAAATAATCTGATTCAGAGTTTTTATCATATAATCTAATGTTAAATTTTGGAAAAAAATTTGGCGCTTCGCGCGACAAAAAAAAAAAAATTCTAACTCTTGTGTTGTCCGAAAAAAAAAATTATGAAAGGAAAAATAAACCATAACCCCCCTGCAAGTTAAATGGTCGGTCCCTAAACCAGTAATTTTACAAAATTACTGAAAAATTCAACATTTATTTGACAAATTTACTGATTGGATTAATTATAGTTTAAGCTAAAGGAATTCATTTCAGGTGTTTAATAAATGCATGTACATGTGTTTAGGGCCTGTTTGAATAAGTTTGTACATTTTGACAAAAATAGAAGTCATAATTCTGGTATTAATAGGACACCGTATAAAGCTATGTTTGGGGTAGATGCTAATATCGGACTTGCCTCTTCTTCCCTGCCCGATGAACTCATTTTCAAAGTTGACACCGAAGAACATCTTTTTGATGGCCAGCATGGAGGTGAATATGAACACCGATATTGATACTGCCCATTCAACTGATGATGAGGCAATGGACACTTCTGAAGTGCAACCGTCTGTCAGAACGTTTGTGTAGTTTGTCAGGATATTGTGTTTGGTGAATTTAAATGTCTTTCTTGCAACATAAATGTACATGTGAAATCAGGTCGAGCCTACTGATCGTTTATTTTTTAAGCCCTCTGACATTTTAGCGGACAATTTCATTTCGTTCCGACAAGCGGTCAGATTGAATTCAATTTGTGATGGTCAGAGGTTTCAGAAGTGTGGCTGTTCCGGCAAAAATTGTTGTGAACAAAATCGATGTGCATGTCGTAAAGCGGGCAAATTATGCACAGTAGATGTCATTCAAACATGTCTTGTAAAAATAAATTATCATAATATTACTATTTCATATTTTGAGTGATGTAAAATTGTGTGTCATACAGTTCTTGAAACTTGTAAGATTAACGAAAATCTTTAAAGTCATTTATCATTTAACGTAGGTTTAAGAATATTAATTAATACAGTTTCTTTTCTTCTTCTTCTTTAAAAATCACCCTCTGTATTAACTTTATATAGCGAGAATATTTTGAAATGTCCTAAAGAAAAACGATGGAAATGTTCATTAGCTCTTATTATAGTAAGGTCCTGGTGCCTTTTTTGTTGTCAATTTGTTGAAATTTCAACGGGAATGTCAGAGTTCCATATAATAAAACAATCGTCAAGAAAACGCTTCCTGTTTTGTCGTACATACGATGCAAATTCGTCCGTAGGTATTCAAAAGTTGTTCGTATAAAATATGTTCAAGGTATCCACGAACAAGAGTAGCGTAAGTTTGGCGCCATTTTAGTTCCCATTGCCGTTCCTCTTTTCTGTCATTAAAACTTACCGTCAAAATAGAAAACATTTCCTTCAAGAATAATTTTCACGGTTTCAAGAATAAATTCTTTAGAAAAACCATGTTGTACAATGTTTCGTTTATTTTCCAACCAAAATGTTATTGCAGAAATTCCCAAATCGTGCGGAATATTTGTATAAAGACTTAAAACATCAAAACTGATGAGTTCAGAATTCGGATTTACAGTCGTCGGCAAATGATTTAAAAATTCTAGATCGTCCCTTAAAAAACTAGGTACTTCATAACATAGTGGTTTACGTATAATATCTATAAAATGGCTTAATCGTTGAGTGAATAGGACGAAATTGTAAATCATCCGGATTTAAAATTTTGATACATTATGTGCGTTGTTCCAGTATTGCGTTTGAGATTACTTCACTTTTAGGCACTTTTTGCAATCCATATTTCATCTTTATGTAATTCACCTTCATGTTCATGTAACAATTTAGTTATCATTTTATATGTCTTCTGATCTGCCTTTTTATCCGTTTTTGCGTTATACATTCCATCTTTCAACATGTACAAAATTTTGTCTCTGTAATATTCTCCTTCTAAAATTACAACAGCATTACCTTTATCCGCCTCTTTTATCACGATCGATTTATCTGATTTTAATCTAAATAATGCTTGTCGTTCGTTGCGGCATAAATTATCCTTAATATGTTTAGTTGATTCAAGTGAATTACTTTTTAATGTATTAATTGATTCCTCTAAGTATTTATCCTTTGTAGGTTAAGGGATCCAGTCGGATTTGTGTCTAACTAACGGTCTTCCTATATCATCATCTTCATCTTCTTCATTTCCATTAAATATATAGTTAATTCTCAAATGTTACATTAAGCAAGTTACAATGCTAGATATTTATTTTTTTATCAGGAACCTTAATTTGTGATGAGTGCACAAGGGCTTACAAGTTAAAGCCTGGCTTGAATTACAATAAACTAGAGACTCCCAGGAGCCTGTATAGCTCACCTGGGTATAATAACATCAGTCAATAAAACTTGATAACTTCTGTCAAAAATAACAAATATAGCCCTCGTCATTGCAGACCCCTTCTCCAAAAAAAAAAAAAAAAAATGGGCAGGAGTTCACCCTTTAATGTAAGTTATCAACATTGCTGTAAAAAACATAAATGTCAATGTATCTCAAAATTTAGCTTTTGCTACTTCACATTTTGTAATAGAGTTGGTTGTGAAAATTGTTTCTCCTTCAAAGATAAATGGGGTTGCTTTCTTTAAAAGTTAAGTATGATTGACGTAACCATTTAGCCTTAAAGAGATCGAAAATAACTTGTGCAATTAATAAGACAATTTTTAACGTTGAAGAAAAGGATTTAATAAAGTTTAAAATCATAAGTATTCTGGTAAAGTAAAGTAATGTAAAGTAAAGTAAAGTATTTTATATCTAAAGTCGGATACATATATATACAACATGATAATTACAAGTCACATGCAAAAAAATATTCAAATCCATCCATATTTACTGAAGTTATCACGCAAACAAGACACAATTCTCAAAATTGGTGATTTTTCAACAAAACACTAAGATATTCCCCCAAAATCCTTCCTTCAAATATTTCCATGTAAGAACCCATCCAAGATAATGATAATTACAAGCCACATGCAAAAGACAGACGGCCACTATTACTATATTAACAATAGTGGATTTTTTTTTCTCTTGACCTCTACATTTTCATGCTGACTTTCAATTTATGAACATTTTAACATGGACACAAACTACATATAGATATAATCATGGCATGACATGAGAAAGACCAAAACATAACTCCATCAATTCACAGAAAATGAAATACGATGTTTTTATTTACAATACACAATCAATGATATCTCATTGACCTTTATGTCAAAGGTCAAGGTCAAATTAATATAATGTTTGTAGATGTACGGTACTATATAGCTACCATGTATCATCATTTGAATACAAGGTTCACATTAATTGCTTTAACGGATCCATATTTTCACCCAGTATAAATGATATGCATGCTGTATTATGTGAAAAGAAATTGACAATTTTTTATTTATTTTTTTCCGATTTCTGGAGAGCCATTAAAATGTTATTCTGTAATATCTCTAAAACTACTTGGTATATACCTATACAATTTTGCAGGCGAACTTATGGGTATACAACCTTCACAAAAATGCAAAAAAAACTCATTTTGGCTTGAGACCTCATTTGGACTCAACATCTCATGGCCTGTCACATATATTGTTGCTGAATGCATATTGTAGATAATCGTATATTTCCGCTGATTGTATATTGTAGATAATCGTATATTTCCGCTGATTGTATATTGTAGATAATCGTATATTTCCCATCACACCACCAATGTAACCTGGTAAATATATACGCCTGCAACACTTTATTTTTATTTTTTTCTATATAAACTAGTAAAAGGAATATATCGGATATATTTTTCATCTTATATATCTATATTTTAGCCGTATTGTGTATAATATTGATGTTAACATCCTGAAGCTCGTCAGTAGCCGCCGCAGTATATACGCTTGTGTGAAAAGGTGTACGCCTGCGACTATATGGTTCGCTTTTATTTAATTTTCCTTAAATACAGGTGTGAAACCACTAGTTAATTCTCTTTAAGGTCTTCTGCTAAATTTATGTTTTTTCTAGCCTACCTGGCCATCTTAAAGTGACACTTCGCAAAAAAATGATTTTTTTTTATTTTTTTCCTGATGTATAAATATGGATGTTTATATATATATTAGCATTTTATTATGTTGGATAAGGCAATGAAATCGATTTTAAAATTGGGTCAACGATAGATGGATGTAGCCATTTTGATAGCATCTCGATACCAATTATCACGTGATGTCTAAGTACTACCACGCCCCAAAACAAGCGTGACAAACCGGGGTCCTCATTCAGTGTCGATATGGCTTGTCAGGCGTACGGTTGTTTAACCCGACAAGGGTATGGGAAAAGCCTATTTCGTTTTCCTGACCCAGTTAAAAAGAAAGTTGTAATAGTTTTCATTTGACAATTACAGACGATTAGTATTATAAATACTTTTAAAGTTTATTATACAAAACTTCAGGGTACATCTCCTACGTAATATAATAATTTGTTTATGGAAATACAATATTCGTATTCGCCAACAGTAAAAAGATTAATCTGTTTTCATAACGGTTATTTCTGATTTGAACAAAGCGTAACATATAATATGTCTCTGCGTAAAGAAATCATTTTTTGTTTATTTTAATCACGTCTTTCGAACTGGCGAACCCTTCTGATTAATCTCAGAATAGTCATAAAAAATTGGTTGTTGTTTTTATAAGGAAAAATTGCATACGAATGTTTTTTTGTCTATTTTGCTTTTTGGGGTTTGCAAGAAGAATTTTCTACCCTGCCCTGTTCACCCTGCTTTACTTCATAATTTTGGTTGTTGCTATATCATTCTGATGGGGCAAATAAAAATCAAGATAAAAATCACTCTTAAATCATGGATAATTCAATATAACTTACGATAAATGTTAATCTTAAGATTTTTTTTGTGAAAATAGCCCCAGAATCATTGCTGCATCAGGTGCGGATCCAACAGTTTTGAAAACAGGGTCCCAGGCTCTTGTTTGCCAATTTTTACCCAATTTACACACAAATTTTACTAAATTGTCGAACACCCCGTTGATCCGCCAGTGTGCATTAATATGCTCCCATTCCTAATGTATACTTGATCAGGGTCGTATATTTTGATTGCTTATTAGAACCTTTAAAATGTGTATTGCATCTCCTATTCTAAACACAGGTAGCGCTAACGGGTCACAAAATGTGTATTGTGTTTCTGATTATTGCCAAAGATTGTGACACATGTATTCAGGTATTCGGTCAGAGTCCCGTCGATCGGATGTAAAATGACACTTGTATATTCTGCCTGACGACTTCCTGGGTGAGCATAAGCTCATTACGCAATTAGGTACCCTGCTGAGTGAACAGAATAATGATTGAGTAAAATCATAATCATTTGTTTTTATTGTTAAAAAGAAAAATCAATTTCTAAACGTTTCGGTCTAAATCATTTGATTTAAAATTAAAATTAAAACATCTTTTATGAACATCGATCGTTAAAATTGTGAATACATATTAATTATGATGAGACAGCTATATATAGTTAGGCCAATTTGGCGCCTCTCATAATGAAAACTTATAATTTCAAGGATGGTGTATACTTTTGTTATCATCTAAAACATAATTACAATTATAATTGTTCCTGTTATTTCAACATTACATTTATTCTAATGTCTTAAAAATATTTTATCTTTAATATTATGTATTAAATAAATAATAAACGGTCTACCAACTCGTCTTGGAATTTAGTGTGTATTCAAATTCCCATTTTATTAATCCGGTCACCTTGAATTTTACACCTGTATAATTGTACCCTCCGGCCAGAAAGAACTCGAGCGGACATGTACATCTGCATGCGGAAATCAAAAGAACCGTTTAACAACATGCCGGATAATGATTATAAGGTCAAACAGAATCTAGAGATCAATACACAAGTTACGTGTTGTCAAAATTAGCCATTATATTTTTCAGCACATTAGCAGTAAAACATATTTGTAAAAGGGATCCTATTTATTGCGAATATAAGTGACTGTTGTAAAACACTCTTTCTGTTGTAAATATAAAGGAAATGAAATATTTTGTTCATTTAAAATAGTTGTTTGTCAAAAAGGTACGTATCTGTTCAATTCAGTATTTAATTTTCCAACGGTTATTAGATTTAAATTACAGTCCTCTGAGCTCTTTAAATGAAGCGAATTTAACATCAGTGACTCAGACTTTAAATTTCAATCCCACTATGCATTATCGGGCGAAAACGTCACGACCCGATGGAAAAAGTAGAAATTAAAATTACAAATTTACGATTTGCTTCGTTATTTGTGGAAATATGTCGATAAAACTTTGTGAATATGTATTTTATATCACCAGGAACATATTTAGCTAACATGTAAAAAAATCGCGAACTTTCCCTTTAATGTGATACAGGCTGTCATAATTGATTTTTTTTTGTTTATTATATAAGTTGCCAATAGTCGATGTTTTATACTAATAAAATGTCTTGAACAAGAAGCCAGGTTTAAAAAATATGTTATAATGTCGCAAATAGTGAAAAGAATTCGAATGTATGTTGGCAAAATCGCCACTAACACACCTAATTATAAGTCGGCTGCTTTTCCGAAGTTTGCCGGACACTGACAACTGCTATAAATAACCAGGATGCATGCTTTTCACGTAAATTCGTTAGAATCAATCAAGGACATGTATACTATATACACGTCCTTTAATCAATATAATTAAAGAAATATATCTATGAAATTGGATCACGGGGCAATCAGTTAATATTATATTAATGGTATTTAGTAATAATGACACTTAGAATCGGAAATACGTGATGTAATCAATAAAAACAAAACCAAACACTGTAAAGGGGCCCGATAATGAGAAAAATGTATACAAAATATATTGTATATTATTGACAACACTTCATGTCTTGATTATATAATTTTTAAGAAAGAAAAAAAAACAGACATGAAGTTCATTATTTTAGTCTCTAATTTAAAAGAGATATAACCTGCAAAAATAATATAAAAAATTACATGCAATTCTACTGTCAAAATACGATTCGGCCGTAAAACAAGATATAAATCCTTGCGTAAAAGCAACACGTAAATTATGCTTACTGTATAGGCCTACGTGTTAAACAATGGAGTAGGTCGGTACAACACCTTTTTTTTACACAAAGCTTGCTAAATGCTCATTTTGTGTCATTTTCGTGTAGAACCCGTCAATGTTTTGAATTCGATTTGAGCACGTGTTGTTGATCAACAATAATATTTAACAAATTCGCACATGCGCAAATGCTTTCCCGAATTACTTCACTGTCAGGTCGTATGAATATTGTACGGGTCAACATTGAATTCTTTACTGGATGCAAGAAAATAAAACATCGCCGTATTTCATTCAATCTTGGCTATTTACGGATGATTTTATGAAAAATTTCAACTGCAATTAGTATCAAACATCGAATATTGGCAACTTTTAATATTTAAAAAAAATCAATGCTTTCAGCCTGCATTCCTTTAAGGATTGTATTCCTTTATCATTCCAATGTTAAACCTATGGAAAATTGTCAGAAATTCCCAAGGTTTTATTATTCCAAATTTCATTTCGAAAATTGAGGACAAGAAATATGAAGTGTTTATGCATGCACTCCTATGAATTACTTTTTATATAAATGTCATACCTGGCGTAAATTCCATAAACAACAGTGCAGTAATTTAAACGGGAGATTTTCCACAAGTTTTCCGTAGGGTTAACATTGGAGTGAAAAAGGGGTACTAAGTATATAATCCTTAAACACAATTATTAAATGATAAAATACAGAAAAAAAAATTACAAAACATCAAAATCACAATTCTTACCATAATATTATACAAGGCAAACATTAACATTACCAAGAAGACAAATAATATGAGCCGTTTCTTTTCATCAATAACTAAACGTGGATCAGGATTAGAATCGGCATGATCGGGATCTTTTCCGAAAATTTAGAATTGGTTCAAGGCTATTGGAAGTTTTGTACGTACAATCAAAGAAAAACACAAGTGCCGAATTGGCCGGGTGCCGATTTGTCTTGGTACCGAAATGTCTCACACAGGTGCCGAAGTGTTCTAGTGCCGATTTGTCCAGGTGCCGAAGTGTCTAGAATTCATACAAAGACGTAACGACAGGTTTGACTGTGTTGGGATTAATTAGGACTTTTTATGGCTTTGTCAGTCAACTTTCAACTACTTTGTTATTCCATTATGTTCAATTTGAATAAAATCATACTAGAAAATTGTAGAGAATTATTACACAAAAATATATTTTATATTTTCTTCACCATCACATTTAAATATTAAATATAAACTAAAGGCTCCCAGGAGCCTGTATAACTCAAGCTCACTTGGGTATAATAACAACATCAGTCAATAAAACTTGATAGCTTCTGTCAAAAAATAACAAATGTAGCCCTCATCATTGCAAACCCCTTCTCCAAAAAAAATTTGGGTAGGGATTCCCCCTTTAATGTAAGTTATCAACAATGCTGTAAAAAAAAAATAAATGTCAATGATTCTCAAAATTTAGCTTATGCTACTTCACATTTAATAATAGAGTTGCTTCCCTTTGATTATTTAAGTAATCAAAAGCAATGACAGTGGGAGTGCCAAGCACCATTTCCGTACCTCCACTCATGTTACGTATTGTCCACATATTCAAGGGAGAATACTCCAATATTGGTATAGATGGCACTCACAGCACTTCACGTCATTTATTTGTTTACGTTACATGTGTGTGGTTTTTTATGAAATAAAGTAGAAAAAGTAATAAACTATGCATATTTTTTTTAATTTGTTGGTATCTTAAGTATGTTTACTATATGATTGAATCGTACTGAACATTAACTGTGAAATGTATATCTTATAATCGGCTTTGAAAATCGGAAATTGATTTGATGTTTTTGGAAATAAAATTATGGCGGATAAATACCCTGGTCTAATTATAACTGACTATTAAGCATCCTATTGGTTGTTTAAATATAAAATGATCAAAAATAGATATAAAAAGGATAAGAGATTCCAAAAAAATGCATAATTACCCATCATTCATTGCAAATATGCTAGAGAGGCTGTGTGTAGAAAGGTTAAAATCTATGTTGTTTACATCGAAACGCGACTACAGAAAACGGTTTTATAAAATCTTTAACTCACTTTAAATGTATTTTTATTTGTTTTACAGTGGATCTGGATTCTGGACACATTCATATTTAACAATTGTTCAGTTATTTATATATATTTTTAGAACAATTACACCATAATTTCCATAAACAACGCAAGAATGGCAAGATGTGATCAAGTAAATGGCCATGTACACTGTTTTGTGTTTATGATATTGTTTAAGTTTTATTTCCGTCTTGTTTATTATTGTAATGAAGAATGATTTCTTCACTTCCAGTTCCATAGCCAAGCTTTTTGTGTAATTTCTTGAGCAACCTCATGATCAAACAAACAAACAAATGCTTTAAATTGTCAATCAAGACGCCCACAATGTCAATGAGCAGTATAATAAAAAAAAATCACAATTGATTCACATAATATTTTTTTCATTGGATAGGACCTGGGACTAGATAGGACAATACAAAAAAAATAAAAAAAAATATGTAGACTACAATACAGGTATAACTTAAAAAAAAATATGCACCCCTTTTTCTTTTTTAAGGCATATATTTTTTTTATTTTGTATTAAAAAAATATGCACCAAATAATATCTCATTTATGACATGCAGTATAGCTTAACTGAAAAAAAATATGCACAATTACATACTATATAACTTTACTAAAAAAAAATATGCACCTCTACATACATTTGTACTAGATATAACTTTACTAAAATAAAATATGCACCTCTACATACATTTGTACTAGATATAGCTTTACTAAAAAAAATTATGCACCCTACATGCTACAAGTATAATATGTAGGGGTGGATATTCTTTTATATAAAGTTATATATATCCTAAAGTTGATAGAGGTGCATAAATCTTTTTAATAAAGTTATGGTGTCTTAAAGACAAGCCCATGTGGTCACAGAGGGGTATGCAGACATTAAACTGCTACAAAGTCCACCCTGACACAAATCCTGGGCCTTTTAAATAGTCATTGTGGTCAAGAAGACATATCTAAATGTTATGTCCATCTCATTCAGAAAAAGTTGGATGATATTGAATTTTATGAGTTTGTACAAAAGACTTGCAAATATGTCTGATTTTTCTTTGTATTTGTAGGAAATGTGAAAGAAAATTTAAGCATTTTTTTCTAGGGTACTGGAGGAAAATTATAATCATGCTTCTTTCTTTAAGAAACTGTGTGAAAATGTCAGTTGCCCCTCAGAAAAAAATGTGTTTTTTTACACTATTTTGATATTTGTGATAAAAGAGGAGATCACACCACTGATATTGATCCATTATTAGTATGTCATGTCCACTATAATGCCCTAGATAATTTGAAAAAAGAAAAAGAATGTTTTGTATGAAACATCTTCAAGGACTATAATACAAGATATATTTCAGTTTAAAAAGAAAATGTGGATATCTTTTTGAAACATTTAAAATTTGAGTTAAATTTTCATACAGATATTGATGATTCAGTAAAGATATGTTGTTGTCTCACATGTTATAAGAGTT
>MJUT01034174.1:27488-48097 GCA_002080005.1 Gigantidas platifrons
AGCAAGCAAATGACGGGTTTGTTTAATTAACAGACCTTCCTTTATGTTTATTCTTTCGATTTAAATATATTTCAACCTTCATCGGTTTTGAGGACGCATTTTTGTCAGTCAACTGCAGACCAGGGTATTACCCGCCATATTTTTATTGACATCTGGCGTCGTTTGATATTTCTAATATTTCGAGCAGTTAGGCGTTTTGTACATGTTTTATTGGTTAAGTTACACCAAACACATGATCATTAACAAAGTTACGATGAATATTATGATCAAATTAATTCAAATGTTGCTTATTTTTGTATTTGAAATACGCCTCACGATCGTTTACAAAATGACAGTGACGCCATGACGGTTTTTATGATTATCTCCCTTTCCCCGCGTGACTACAGATCGGAACTCTTCAATGTCGGCAGCTTTCCCACTGTGAAGTCACCAAAAAAATGCATTTCAAGAGGAATAACTCTTCACACCGCTGTCGGACATTTTCAAATGTGGTATTTTTTTGTAGATCTTGACATGATGAACATTTTTGCAGTTTAAACATGACATCTTTTTTTTTTTATAGTTTTTGAAATAAAGGACGAAATTCGTTCAGCTTTGGGATATCATATTCTTGTCGAGAAATTAGTCTTTGGCACCGACGAGGAATTGGCTTTAGTAAATGCCATTAAAACACATTTTCCATCTTCCCAACATATTTTATGTACAAGGCATTTAAAAGAAAATGCAGAGACAATTTTTAAAGCATAATGTCCCGGAAGAAATTAGAAATCGAATAATTTCTGCAATATTTGGCAAAACCGGGCTTATTTACTTTGATTCACGTATTTCATATTTCAAACATGAATCAGAAGTTTTGGAAAATTTTGGGTATGTTGGGGGAAAATATCTCCAAGATAAATTGCTCCCTACATTAAAAGAAAAATCTTTCTCCTGAGTCAGTCAAATCATATAATTTCGCCCGATTGGAAGAACAATAATTGTGAGTCAATGAACCACAAAATCAAAATGTTGGGAGATTGGAAAGTGTAAAAAATTCCAGATCTCATTGATCGACTAAGAGAAGTCCACGAGTCTCAACTTATTGAAATAAGAGGTGCTTTACATGGGGGGAATTTAGAACTTTCAGATAGAGCAAAGCACCTAAGGGCTGTGCACAATCTTTGGGTTGACTTGACGGACGAACAACGTCGCAAAGTTCATAATACATTTTTACGTTTCCGTCCAAGTGTTGGTGCATTTCAATCAACTGACGGACATTTAACAGTACCAATCACAGCCCACCTGGCAAAAAAAACCTGGCCAGATAAAGCGGGTAAGAAACTCTAAGATCATGACAAACAACAAGCGTCCTAAATTTTTTTTTTTTTTGGCTTTTTCCTCCTCCGCTTGACGGATGTGTATTTTTGTTCACAATGTTGATATAATTTGTTCTTTATTTTTTTTGTGTAATTGTTCTTTTGTCACCTTATTTGAAATGTATATAAACAAAAAAAGAAATAGCTTATTATTCATTTAAATATAATAATAAATGCTTAGGTGTAAAATTATTTTGAAATTAATAAAACGTTGGATAATCTTCAAATAGATAAGAAAATAACGACGATAAGCAGTTTCGTTTTTTTTGGGCTTTTTTTACCCTCTGCTTGACTTAAGCTGAATTTTTTTTTTCACAATGTTGAAATAAATTTTTCTGAAAATGCTTTGTATTATTTATCCGGTCTTAATAATTGTTCTTTTAACCTTATTTGAAATGCATAAAATAAGAAATAATTTATTACTCATTTGGATAAAATAATAAATGCTTAAGTATAAAATTTATTTTGAAATTAATAAAAAGTTTGGTAATATAATTTTCGGATAGATAACAAAACCAGATAATAAGCAGTTGTTTTTATTTTTTTATTTTTTGGCTTATTCCGCCAACGCGGAGCGGGGGACATGGAAATGCCGGGCGTCCATCCATCTGTCTTAGATATGTTGTAAGCGCTCTAAAAATTTTATTTGTTGATCAATTGATTTCAAACTTACACACAGGCATTATAGAAGGCATCTCTATAGTAGGCTTATGTTCAAAATTGGGCAAAACCGAATTTTCAAAGTGCTACAATTTCAACGAAAATTGATATTTAGAAGATTTTCGACCCGAGCAATGTGATAGTGACAAATGCGATTTAAAAATGGCGGCCATTGCAGCCATTATGGTGGCTATTTTGGCAGCTATTTTCAATATGGTCGCCAAAACACATAAAAAATTTCGAAGTGTTCCAATGCTCCAATTACAAACAAAATTAATATTTATGGGTTTTTAGAGGATTGTGATCGTGACCAATGGGATTTCAAAATGGAGGTCATTTTGGCAGCCATTTCCAGTGTCTGAAATGGACGGTCGCCCAGTCGCCAAATGCAACCACTATCCTGTCAGGGCGACCAGATGTTGTCAAAAGACAGGTTGTCACTGGTCCAAGAAATACTTCTGGGCGACTGTCCTACGGTCCTTTAAAATGTTTATGTAATATATATATTTTTTAAATTTCCGATCGATATTTTTCGGAAACAAATGGGAAGTTTTTAGCAGGCGTATAATAGTATGGGGAGGGAAACGTTATACAAAAGATCAATAACACGAGAACTCCGATTCGGGTTTGTAGCAATCACAACGATTGATCCAAATGCATTTTTGCAACCAATGAATACACAGATAATGTAATTTACTGTTCTCCCCAATTATTTATTTTTATTGAGCCAATCTATACACGTGTGAAGTTAGTATTCACTAAATATTAGAAAAGAAACATGTAATTTGTTTCTTTATGATTTAATTATTAACATTTTTAATTTTTATGGACGAAGTGGAAAGTTGTGATCAATAAATAGAATTATGTCAACTTTTAATAAATTTTTATAAATATTGTTTGTGATCTGGTATCTTGGATCGGAAATTTATTCATTCGATTTGATGGAAAACCCAAAATGAAAAATGTACGAATTTCATTTTACAGAAATCGGAAACCATTTTGTGTCAATCGTTAGGTAATAATTGAAAAACTTCTTCCCAGCAACGGAGAGAAAATCGTTGACAGTAATGTCAAACTACGGAAATGATCTGACCTGTCACTTCTTTTAAACTTTTCGTAGTATGACAGTTCATCTATACACACGGCTACATTTTAATGGCAATTGGGAGTGTTTTCTTTTTTGGAATCAGAACTTTTGTTTACAAATTAAAAACTAACTGGAAAAATTAACACTTGTTTATATAACAGAAAATGACAGCACCGTTTGTTATTTCAACAAAGTGAGATACTTGTTTGGAATGAATAACCAACTGGCATTACCCCAAACTGAGAGGATATTTTACTTTAAAATCACTTCTTCATAGTGGATTGGGAAACAAGTCATGTCCACTTAATGCAAGTCACTCTCCACTTTGGGGAGTGCAAGAGAGGTCCTTGTAGTGGCATTAGTCTACTCTTTTTCCGGATGTCTTTAATGGGATCACGGCATTGACCTCCCCTGACAGAAACCAGCCTTTTATTGTCTCCATCCGACGGACTAGCATTGTTTCTTGAGACCACCCGAGCCAATGGTGTCAAGGTTGTCAAAAAGGTTATAATAAGTAAATTCTGGTTTCATTCGATAGCAATATATGCATTATGGGGTTTTCGCAATTTCGCACACCTGTACCAAAATTACATTTTAGAGCCTCCCCCCAAAACCCATGAGACAAGACTAGAGGAAGAATGAATTTTAATGTTATTGATAAAAACAATTAACCTGAGAACTACTATATTGATATCTGATGTCATTTTTCATACAAAAAAAATATCAAAATTTTTGGGCCACCATTATGTCATTTGGACCAGTGACTAATTTTTTGCTGGCCCAAACCAAAATTTCATTTCAGGCACTGCATTTCCAAGATGGCCGCTAAAATGCGTAAAATTTCGAAGTGCTCCAATCTCAACGAAAATTGATATGTATGGTTTTTCCCACATGAGGAATGTGATAATAACAAAAACGTTTTGAAAATGGTGAGTTATTTACATTTAATTTTGTAGATTCCAATTAAATTGTAAGGGCATAAAAATAGTGTATGGAGATGAGCACCTGCTGTTTTAAATAGTTTGAATGCTTGTTACAAAGGCATGGAAGTTTTTCATTATTTTTTTGCTATTGAAATTTGTTAATCTGCAATTCTGACTGATTATTGAGGACACAGCTTCTTTAAAGATTAATCCATTACAGTCATAGGAACTAATGAAAGTAATTTATACACAGATCTATGTAAATAGGAAGGGGACATTGGCTGTGCATAGCAATCATGTTAATATTAATTTATTGTGAGGTGTTACTGTATAAAAAGAATGAACTTAGTAAATAAACTTTTTTATTTTCTTATCAGTGCATTACTTTTTCATAATTTTAGTATATGTATGAGGCCTGAAAAAATAAAATAGAATAAATTGGGACCCATAAGTAGAACCACGTCCTCGTCTGGGAGCATATTCTTTCAAGGTATGACTAAGAGTTCTACATTTTGCACTTATATAATAAAATTAAAATATATATATATATAATAGCTGCACTGATTTCATCTCATTGTCGGGAAAATGTATCATACGGTTAAATACCGTGGTTTAATAATGTTGGTATAAATCAAAAGACGCTATTGACATGCATTAAAAATAATTTGAACGTAAATTTAAATAGATCAGAAATATTTTATAAAATATGAACGACAGGCTTTTAACTGCAGACGGATATATCTGACCAACTTCAGGCAAATGGTACCGTCAATATTATACACCATACGGTTAAATTATAGATATAAAAGCTGAAAACAACATCAGATATATTCTTTTTACTATTCTATATAAATATGCAGACTTTCCACACCGGCGTAAATACTGACGCGGCTACTGACGAGTTTCAGGATGTCACCCTCAATAGTATACACAATACGGCTAAAATATAGATATAAAAGCTGAAAACAACATCCGATATATTCCTTTTACTAGTTTATATAAAAAAAATAAAAATAAAAGTAAACCATATAGTTGCAGGCGTATACCAGTTCTCACACCGGTGTATATACTGACGCGGCCACTGACGGCTTTCAGGATGGCAACCTCAATATTATACACAATACGGCTAAAATATAGATATAAAAGCTGAAAACAACATCCTTTTACTAGTTTATATAAAAAAATTAATTAAAGTGAACCATATAGTTGCAGGCGTACACCTTTTCACACAGGCGTATATTTTTAGCTGGTTACTACTGCAGGCATACTTAAGTATGACCCCATTGATCCTACATTTCTACTGATCGCATATTCCCCCTGATTGTATATTGTAGATAATCATATATTGTCGCTGATCGTATATTGTAGATAATCATATATTGCTGCTGATCGTATATTGTAGATAATCGTATCTTGTCCATAATCGCATATTGCTGCTGATCGTATATTGTAGATAATCAAATATTGTCGCTGATTGTATATTGTAAATAATCATATATTGTCACTGATGGTATATTGTAGATAATCATATATTGTGGATAATAACATATTGCTGCTGATCGTATATTGTAAATAATCATATATTGCTGCTAATCGGATACTGTAGATAATCATATATTTTCGCTGATTGTATATTGTAGATAATCGTATATTCTCCCTGATTGTATATTGTAGATAATCGTATATTGTCGCTGCTCGTATATTGTAGATAATCATATATTGTGAATAATCACATATTGCTGCTGATCGTATATTGTAAATAATCATATATTGTTGCTAATCGGATACTGTAGATAATCATATATTTTCGCTGATTGTATATTGTAGATAATTGTATATTGTCAATGATCGTATACTATACAGGGGCGGATCCAGGATTTAAAGTTAGGGGGGGGCGCACTTAAAAAAAATCACGCATATTTATTCCAATTTGGGGGGAGGGGGTGCCACAAACACAACACAAACACAACTAGGTCTGCTTCAAACATTGACCTACACCTCATAATTGACAGTGCATGACAGTTAAGATCAAACAGTTACGACCAAATAGATGGTTTAAATTTTTCCGTTGTGAACTGACACTGTTCATTTTTATGAAGCAACATTCCAGCAGCACCTGCTTATATGGAGTATATTTTATATATATATCTCTCTCAATTGATCCGATATTCCAAAGTTTGCGGTTTCTAACAGGATTTCTTTGATTAAGGGTTGCTGCTAACAAAGAAACTACTGAACCAAAGGTTCCTATTTGTTAAATTAGTCACCACTATGGCTGAGTTAACCGTTACAGTATATCTGTGTCACAAACTTCCAGGTCCGTTCTTCATTCCTAGCAACACGTGTATGTAACTAGAGTAATACGACGGGCGCCACTACTTTCTTTCTTTTGATAAACATTCCCCCAGAGCACCAAAGTTCACCCTCAGTTTTTAGTGTAATGTTTTGCAGATCATTGTTTGTCATTTAGTTCTTTTTTTATTGGTCATTGTATTGTCTGTCTTTTTCCATTTTGCGGTCACCGATTCATACATGTGATAAAGTTGCTATGCTACAACTGGAGATTTGCAAATTTTTGGCTGGAGATTGGGTCTCATAACTGGAGATTTTTTATCGACGTATTTGATGCGCGTTTTTATTGTTTATTGATGTTTTCCTTTTGTTTTGTATTGTATTGAACCAACTGCATCCCATTTCAATATGCATTTGTTTACATTTCTGTCTGAAGTAGTGTTTCATATGATGAATGAAGATAAAAACTGTATTTATAATTTATTCATAATCATTCATAAGGTTATAATAAAACAATAATAATGAAGACACAATAAAGTCATAGAGCACTAAAATTAAAATCGTTGGGCGATAGCATGCGTTTCGGCATTTTTGTGGTTTATCAATTCCATCCTGGAACTTAGTCCTTAAATAATACTTTGATCGGCTTTGGTCCCAAACAAGCCATAACAACTCAATCCGAGATGAAATCATTATACGTTTGATCGAAATAAAAAGTTTTCCTCGGCATCAAACGTTGTCCGACTAGTGTTTGCATAACGGTCTATAACTATTTTTAATTGCAGCTATCACACTTCTAATCATCAAAGCGTGTGCCACAAACACACTTCCTTATCCCCAATTAACTGTCAATCAGTGGATAATTGTTGTATAATCATCAACACTTTAATTAATCACCATGACCCAATCTACCTGTAAAGGTGTCAAACAATCTGGCTTTACAGATTAACAACCGGATATCATTAAATATGACATTCACCTTTACCATTCGTACCTCTCGGCGTTTTTCTTCAGCGTGGGAGTTACAATTGGGGAATTTCCAGAAATATTGATCGCAAAATGTAGGTTAAAATTTTTTTGTACTTAATTTTTTTCACGGGCGGAAGATTTTGAAAGTTGACGGGAGGGACGGAGGGACCCTCAAAATCGGGAGAATAAGGCTCCCGCCGGAAGGTTCACATGTATGCCGATTATCCATTTGTTATCTAGAAATTTTTCCTGACATAACCCCATACAGGATCTGGTCAAGCTGTTAGTACTACACTTCCCCCACTTCCCCTCAACCACCAAGGAAAAATAAAGGGGATCAAACAAACACGTAATTTTAGTTAAACTGAGAAGATAACTATTAACTTACTTTTAATGTTTAATGGTATGTTTCTAGTATTAATGTTGTGGATCTCCTGTCTATTGTCAGCAACCTGTTGTTGTAATTCCATAAATTCCTCTCGTATTTCTTTCAGTTCTTTTCGCATATCTTCCTCCATTTCATTTTTTATGCATTTGTCAAAGTTTTTCGTTCTCATTGACTCTACATCTGTTGATAATCTACCTTTGCTTAATCTGCCAATGGCCTGATAAGGATAAAGGATAAAGAATAAATCAACGAAGTAAATTGGAAAGTTTAAGGGTATGATGTGGTTGTTGTTTGTTTGATGGTGTATAATGCCACTTTCATCAATATTTCAGTTGACGGTCAGTTTTATTGGTAGGGGAAACCAAAGGACCCGGAGAAAACCCATAGCATGTTGCAAGTCACTGTCAAACTTTATCAGATAATGTTGAACACCTCGCCCTGATCGAGATTCGAACTCACAACATCAGTGGTAATATATACTGATTGCATAGGTAGTTGTAAATCCAACTACTATACGATCATGGCCATGACGCCCCCTGGGTATGACGTTCCAAACGTTGTGGTTATCTATATGACCATAACAACAAATGCATGTTCATTGAGGGTTATCTGCCTTCATCTGAAGTGTAAATATAAATTGATTTAGAATCCTGTACATAAGATCTAGATCATATCCGGAACGTATAACTGAGATAAAAAATAAAAAAAAACAATACTGTCGGACGAAAAGGTGACAAATCTGTGCATAGCTTCCCACTTTCCAGGTTTGGTACAGACACTTCAATGAAAAGTGACGAGTTTCTTAACCCAAATCTCCCCTCTTTGTGAAATGAGGCAGTCATGCAAGTGTTTTCCTCATGTGATTGAATTATCAACCCTCACATATACGTAACTGTGTAAGCAGCACTGTTATAATAAATGCTCTAATTTTGAAAAATTATATGTTTAATATCTTTGTGTCACAAATATTACACTTATAATATTAGTTCTACGAAAGAGAAGCGATGGTCTCAACCATCATTTAAACCGCATCGTTGGCATAATAGTTAGCGTGCTCATCTCGGGTGCGGTAGATCATGGGTTCAAGCCTCGGTCGGGCAGTGATTGGGATTAAAAAAATTTCAATGGGACTATGGCCCCCTTTCCTTCCTTGTCAATGGGACATTTTTGATATGAATGGGCCATGACAGAACTATGTGCCAAAATCCAGTGTGAAAAATAATGTAGAATAAAAACATTTAACAAACTTTAATACATGGGTGGAGGAGATATATAAACTATCTGATAACTCACACCCTTCTGTTTGAATAAATATGATGAAGGACATACGAGCTTGGACTTAACACTTTGTTTTAATTCTTGGCTTAAACTTTGATCTGGACAAGAATATCCATCTGATATGCATGATAAACACTGTGCAATGCATGAAAATTCCCATTTCCCGTTTCCCGGGGAAAGCAAAAAAAACACGGGAAAGTTACATGCTGATCGGTATCCGATACTTCCCGCCGGGAAAGTGTTACAAGTCCGTTGTTGCTCGTTGTTGTACTTTGCGGTTATCATATATATTAGTTTTTGAAACTGGTTTACGATTTATTTAAGCCTGAATTCCGTATGTAAAGGTATAAAATTGTATGTACACAAGGTACCAGATATCACTGTTGAACTCTCACAGATCATTTTGAAATAAAACTAAATTATAAATTATAAATTAGATACAGTGGTTAGGATTAAATTTTTTTCAATGGGACTATGTCCGTGCAGTCTTGACAGAACGGTTCGGTTGTATGTACATCTGACTTCATCAGAAAACGAATGCGCGCATATGACGCAGAGTTTTTATGTGGAAATGCGCCATTTCGTCGGGTAATGCGACTATGGCACGGGGCGCGTGGTAATCCCAATCACTGGTTGGGTCAAACTAAACACTATAAAACTGGTATTTGTTGCCTCTCTGCTAAGCACACAACACTGAGGAGAAAGAGCAAAAACAGAATAATGTGTCCGAGTGGAGCGACATGTCTATGTAACAGTGTATTCTTTCCACCAGTGTATTGTTTCCAGAGGACAAGTTACACTAGTGTATAATTTCCAGAGGAACTATTGCACTAGGTAATTTTTTCCATGCTCACCCTAACCCTAACCGGAAATTCTACACACCGGAATAAAAGTACGCTTACATCTACCTGCGGACTGTTGTTTCAGTGAGCTAGCACTATAAAAATCAAACTCAGCCTGTTGGTGTCTTGTACAAAGCGGACCTCATCATCTCATTGGTAATTAACTTGTTCTAGCCATGACATTGCTAAAAAAATTGCTGAATTGGCGTTAAACAACAATTACTCACTCCACCATCATTAAAAAAAGATAGTACAAAAGGCCATCGTAAGACATCATAGGGAAATAAGTCAACTTTGAATCAATATCTGAATGCCAATATGGTTATAGAATGGTAATTGTAAATTATTTTACCTGTGCTAAATCTACAATTGTGTATATAATGGTAATTTTAAATTATTTTACCTGTGATATATCTTCAAATGTGTATAGAATGGTTTGGTTTTTAGTGTGTTGATGCCACTTGCAACAATATTATGGCGACCAGTTTTAGTGGTGGAGGAAGCCAGAGTATCCGGAGAGAACCACCGACCATGGGCAAGCAACTGGTAAGCTTTATCACTTGCGGCTGCGAGTCAAGTGCATCCTTTTTTGTAATTTACAAAGCCGGGCACGAACCCACGCCGTATTGGTGATAGGCTTGTGTGAGTTGTTAGATCCAACGACCTAACTGATTCAGCCGCCCGGGTCCCCTATAGAATGGTAGCTGAAAATTATTTTACCTGTTATAAATATACAAATGGGGAGAGAATGGTAATTCTAAATTATTTTACCTGTGATAAATCAGTCCAGTGGGTAGAGAAATCCGTATCACAGATTTCAAAGTCAGAATTGTGAGCAAGTTCATTTCTTAAATAACGAATTCTTTCGATGTCGTCTGTTTCATTTAAATGTCCCGGTAATGGCTTATTTCCCCATTTGCACGCTGGAGCAGGAATACCTGTTAAAAGGTTTCTGATCAGTTTGTATAGCAAGGTGAAGTCAAAATCTGTAGAAACAACCTGACCACCTGAAATGAATATACAAGCTTTTCTATGAAACAATAGAAAATAAAACAATAAAAAATAATGGTCGACAATAAAAGGATAAACAATAATGGTCTACAATAAAAGGATAAACAATAATGGTTGACAATAAATAGATAAACAACAAAGGTCGGCAATGAAAGAATAAACAATAATGGTCGGCAATGAAACGATAAACAATAATGGTCAGCAATGAAAGGATAAACAATAATGGTCGACAAAATTAAAAGGATAAACAATAATGGTCGACAATAAAAGGATAAAGAATAATGGTCTACAATAAAAGGATAAACAATAATGGTCGACAATAAAAGGATAAACAATAATGGCCGACAACAAAAAGATAAACAATAATGGTCGACAATAAAAGCATAAAAATTAATGGTTGACAAAAAAAGGATAAACAATAATGGTCGACAATAAAAGGATAAGCAACAATGGTCGACAACAAAAAGATAAACAAATATGGTCGAAAATAAAAGGATAAACAATAATGGTCGACAATAAAAGGATAAACAATAATGGTCGACAATAAAAGATAAACAATAATGGTCTACAATAAAAGGATAAACAATGATGGTCGACAATAAAAGGATAAACAATAATGGTTGACAATAAAAAGGATAAACAATAATGGTCGACAATAAAAAGATAAACAATAATGGTCAACAATAAAAGATAAACAATAATGGTCTACAATAAAAGGATAAACAATGATGGTCGACAATAAAAGGATGAACAATAATGATCGACAATAAAAAGGATAAACAGCTAGAGGCTCAGTGAGCTGAGCCTGTGTCGCTCACCTTTCATTCTGCTTTGAGGAAACATTTTTTAAAATTAATTTGTGATATTTTTATTGAAATCTGTACATTTGTTAGTTGAATACATAAAGTACCGGTACCTTATCCCGGCCTCGTTAACATTAGTAAAGCACATACATATAAAGATGTTAGTATTTGTTAGTAATTTACATACAGAATGGCATACTATTTCTATTTGAATAACATGACAGAAAATACCAAATAATGTGATTCCACAAAAAGATGAGTTTTTCAATCATAATAAACCAAATTAACAAATATACAAAAAATCAAAAAATAGGGTTTTAAGTAGTTATAGAAGTAAAAGAAAAAAAAAGGAAAAAGTTTAATTTATTGAGTTTTTTAAGGCATAAAAATAATTTTTAAAGAGAAAGAAAAAGTTTTTGAATTTGCTTAAAATTAATTTGTGATATTTTTATTGAAATCTGTACATTTGTTAGTTGAATACATAAAGTACCGGTACCTTATCCCGGCCTCGTTAACATTAGTAAAGCACATACATATAAAGATGTTAGTATTTGTTAGTAATTTACATACAGAATGGCATACTATTTCTATTTGAATAACATGACAGAAAATACCAAATAATGTGATTCCACAAAAAGATGAGTTTTTCAATCATAATAAACCAAATTAACAAATATACAAAAAATCAAAAAATAGGGTTTTAAGTAGTTATAGAAGTAAAAGAAAAAAAAAGGAAAAAGTTTAATTTATTGAGTTTTTTAAGGCATAAAAATAATTTTTAAAGAGAAAGAAAAAGTTTTTGAATTTGCTTTGATGAATATGTAATTTTAGCATTCATAAAAACAAAAGGCTATTTCTTTTCTATCATGTTATATATAGAATGAATATTTGTATAAATCTTTATATCTAATTAAACAATAAAGTGAAAGCGTTCCATATCTGGTTGAAAAAATCATTTATTTTTTATTTTTAATAGCAATAGATTTCTCAATGTTATATAGTGACTGTAATTTCCTCTGCATTGTGACCAATGATATTTTTTTCTGAAAATATTTACAATTAAAAATATACTGCTTTATTTGTAATAAAATGAGGTTGATAACATCTCCTCGAGACGATTTTGAAGTATCACCAAAAAGAAAAAAATTGCATAGTAAATGGAATACTAACACCATTTGACAATAACCAAGAATCAATTTCATCAATAAAAGTTTGTGCAATCTCACAGTTCCAAAATAAATGTTCCATAGTTTCCTCATCTTCCTGACAAAAAGTACAAAAGGTATTGTCTTCTACTTTAATTTTATACAGAAATTTATTTGTTCCTATGATATGTTGGTTAATTCTGTACTGTAACCATTGTAGTTTGGTATTTTGTGTGACTATGAAAGGTAGTTTGAATATTTCTCTCCATTTCGTTTCATCTAAACCAAAGGATAAAATTTCCTCCCACTTTTTCTGACCATTTGATACTATGTTATTCCTTATTAGTAACAGAAACTTAATACAGAGCCTTCCATAGTGCTTCCCACCAAATTCGGTTCATTTTGGCAAAGCAGTTTCAGAGAAGAAGATTTTTAGAAATCGACCAATCTAAAACAAGAATTTCCTGTGACAGCCATGTTTGTTAACGGATCAAAACGTAATGAGCAATCTCTATAGAAGACCTTCCATAGACGCTTCTTACCAAGTTTCATATCATTTGGCCAAGCGGTTTCAGAGGAAAAGCTGTTTTAGAAATAGACCAATAAAAAACAATAATTGCCTATGATGGCAATGTTTGCTAACGGATCAAAAGGGAATGAGAATTCCCATAGAGGACCTTCCATAGATGATTCCTACCACGTTTCGGTCCATTTGGCCAAGCTGTTTCAGAGTAGAAGATTTTTAGAAATCGACCAATCAGAAACAAAAATTGCCTGTGGCACCCATGTTTGTTAATGGATTGAAACGAAATGAGCAATCTTTATAGAGGACCGCCCATAGATACTTCGTACCAAGTTTCGATTCATTTAGCCAAGTGGTTTCAGAGAAGAAAATTTGTTAGAATTCAACCAACCTGAAACAAGAATTGTCTGTGGTGGCCATGTTTGTTATCGGATCGAGACGACATGAGCAATTGCAACAGAGGACCTTCCATAGATGCTTCCTACCAAGTTTCAGTTCAAATCATTTTGCCAAACGTTAACGGTTTCAGAGCAGAAGAATCTAAACAATCAGCCAATCAGAAACAAGAATCGCCTGTGGAGGCCATGTTTGTTAACGGATCGGGACGGAATGAGCACTCTTTATAGAGGGCCTTCCATAGATGCTTTCTACCAAGGTTCAGTTCATTTGGCTGATGGGTTTTAGATGCATATTTATCTGTAATTCAATTCATAGTATCTATGTTTAAATTAAGAGTTATCTCCCTTTCCACACAAAAAAAGCATACAATCATAAACATGAATTGCCTGTGGTGGCCATGTTTGTTAATGGATCGGAATGAAATTAGCAATCTTTATAGAGGACCTTCCATAGGTGCTTCCTACCAAGTATCGGTTCATTTGGCTAAGCGGTTTCAGAGTAGAAGATTTTTAAAAATCAGCCAATCAGAAACAAGAATTGCCTGTGGCGGCCATATTTGTTAAAGGATCGGGACAAAATGAGCAATCTTTATAGAGGACCTTCCATAGATGTTTCCCTCCAAGTTTCAGTTCATATGGCTGAGGGGTTTCAGAGGGGAAGATTAACATGTGAAAAGTTAACGGACGACGGATGCCAAGTGATGGCAAAAGCTCACATTGCCTTTTGGTCGGCAATGAAAGGATAAACAATAATGGTTGATAATAAAAGGATAAACAATAATGGTCGGCAATGAAAGGATAAACGATAATGATCGACAATAAATGGATAAACAATAATGGTCGGCAATGAAAGGATAAACAATAATGGTCGGCAATGAAAGGATAAACAATAATGGTCGACAATAAAAGGATAAACAATAATGGTCGGCAATGAAAGAATAAACAATAATGGTCAAAATAAAAGGCTAAATACCAATGGTCGACAATAAAAACCAACTACAAAATTAGGAACAACTGCTTCTTTGAATTATTATTTTTTTTTTAGCTTCTATTAATGGAGGCAATCATTTTTAGATAGGCTAGGCGAGATTTGATCGATAAACAGATTTTCGGTAGCTTATGGTTATGAGGATGTTTCGTCATATATTTAATTGACATTGCAATAAGGAAATACTCACCAGGAAACAATTTCACCTCTTGGTCCTTTGTGCATCTGTAAACACTTCTAGGTGATGTAAGATTTGACTTGTGCTGCTTAAGAAATGATTCTAGTGTATGTCCAGGTACTTTACCGTCAAAGAAAAACCGAACAGCCTGTGCGGCAATTTTCAGGCACAGAAAATATAAACGAAAGAAGTTGTTTTTTTCCTTTGACAGTGTCTCAGCTTCATCTTTAAATAAAAGACAATTTTATCATACAAACTGTGTCTTCATTAATGCCAAATACATAAATAAATCTTAAATAAAAGAACTTGTCATATTAAACTAAGAACAAACAACTATTTACAAAAGATTACGCATAAAACTAAATATCAAGCAAGACGAACCCCACTAAAACCGGGTTTTAATTCAGGTGCTCCGGAGCACATACGGTCATCCCTGATTATTAGTATTACTCGATCTTTAGTTTTCTGCGTAGTGTTTTATATAATTGTTTGTTCATATCCTTTTCTCATGGCCAATGTATTGTCTATCCTTCTTCAAAATACACTTCAGAACAGTATAAATGGCCACTGCCTGTCATAACTTTGATAAAATATGGCAGGGTTAAGCTATTTTTAGCGAACAGATAATATCCTCTTAGTAAAAAGACGTGATCATACAAATCTTGTTGAAGACGTTGAATTTCACACACGTGTAAACTACTATTCACAACTCGTAGTCTTATATCGACAACATGGAAGAACCAATTTTTCCGTGTAGTATAAACTAGAGGCTCCCAGGAGCCTGTATAGCTCACTTGGGTATAATAACAACATCAGCCAATAAAACTTGATCACTTTGGTAAAAAAAATAACAAATGTAGCCCTCATCATTGCAGACCCCTTCTCCAAACAAATTTGGGCAGGACTTCCCCCTTTAATGTAAGTTATCAAAATTGCTGTAAAAAAAACATGTATGTCAATGATTCTCCAAATTTAGCTTTTGCTACTTCACATTATGTAATAGAGTTGCTTCCCTTTGATTATTTGAGTAACGAAAAGCAGTGAGTCAACAAAAGAATGCATTTCAAGAGGAAAAACTCTTCACACAGTTGTCACACATTTTCAACTGTGGGGAAATGTTTTGTAGTTCTTGACATGTTGAACATTTTTGCAGTTAAACTTAACATCTATCTCTTATAGTTTTTGAAATAAAGGACGAAAAGTATTAAAATTTTGAATATTTGATGAAAAAAGGGCAATAACTCCAAAATGGGTTTTCATATTTACTTCACCATTGCAGAGTAGGTAGACCTTGACATGATGAACATGTTTGCAGTTTAAACTTAACATCTAGCTCTTATAGTTTTGGAAATAAAGGACGAAAACTATTAAAATTGTTAAAATGTTGATGAAAAAAGGGCAATAACTCCAAGATGGGTAATCAGATTTACTTCAAAATTGCAGGGTATGTAGATCTTGACCATCTTCGCTAGCCAAAGTTTATGATACGCTCTACTCATCTTCACCCGTGACATTGTTTGACGGATTTTCGAGGTCACACGGTGACGATTTATATGTAATGCAGATAGTGGTAGCTACATCCAATCGGAACGCGCTTTACAAAAAGCACATGTTCTGTAGGAAAAATGTCAACAAAATAAAAATGGATGAGATTTGCAGGATTTGCCACGAGTTACTACCAAAAAAACACTGAAGAACAATTTTTGGGGACACATATTATAATCCAGAGTCAATTTTCAGGGCATTCAAACGAAAGGAAATGAAAGCCTCGCGTCGATTGGCTGAAAATGACATCATTACAATGGGCGTAACTGTCAAAATCCAGCAGGAGGCAGTGCACGGGAATTACGAAAATCCGTCTAATGATGCCAAGGGTGAAGATGAGTAGACCGGATCGTAACCCTTGGCTAGCGAAGATGGATCTTGACATGCTGAACATTTTTGCAGTTCAAAATTAACATCCATCTCTTAATTTTTTTTAAATAAAGGACGAAAAGTATTAAAATTTTGAATATTTGATGAAAAAAGGGCAACAACTCCAAAATGGGTAATCAGATTTACTTCAAAATGGCAGGGTAGGTAGATCCTACTGTGCTGATCATTTTTATCCCATGTCAGATTTTTGATATTATTAACGGTTTTTGACTTATTACCCAAAACCTGCAATTTTACCATATGTTCTATTCTTAGTAACAGCGGCCATGTTGGTTGGTGCACGGCATCACCGAACACAATTTTGAAACTAGACACCCTAGTGATCATTCAGACAAAGTTTGGTTTCAATTGGTCTAGTACTTTCAGATTTTTGAAAGTTTACGATGGACGATGACGACGGACGCCAAGTGATGACAATAGCTCACATGACCCTTTGGATCAGTTGAGCTAAAAGGTAAATTTGATATTTTTTTTTATTAAATTGACAGGAAGTTATTGTCATTTCATGTATAGTATTTATAACTGTGATTAATTATTTATTCAAAAATAGTGTTGGTGTTTTATGAGAAGTTGGAGCGGTTCACTGAGTCCTTTTGTTATCCCCAGTTTTTTGTGAGGTGTGTGTTGCTCATCTTTTTAGTTTTCTGTGATTGTGTTTTTTGTTCTGTACGTCTCCGTATGTTTCTTGTGTCCTATGCTACCTGCGTCTGTAGACTGTCCATAATTCATTGCACCTTTGGATTTCTTTAACGTTTATTTTGATTGGACAAGCCAGTCTATGAAATAAAGCATCACCTGCAGCTGACTTCTATAAACTGTCTCACTAGTAAAGCTCTTTTGACAGCACTATGTAAATTCCTGTGATATTTTTTCTTATCTATTAGAACCTCTTTTGAGTATACCTGATGAAGGTTATTCCTAAACATGTTGTGCATACTAAATTTGATATATACGCTTTTATTTAAGCTACTACCATTTGTGGACTTCTTTATGTTAGAGTAGACATATGCAGACCAGCTGTAACCGATACATGTATATACAATCGCTCGTCTTTGCTAATAAATGCTGTTTTCATGTTCTAAATACAAACCGTCTAAATTAAATCATTGTTAAATTCAGCATTCGTTCTATACTTAATTTACATTAGACAAACTCAAAAAAAAAGAATAAAGAAAGAAATCTTTGTATAACAGTCCCCCTGTAATGCACTGTGTCCAGACAGTCTAGATTAAATCATTGTTAAATTCAGCATTACAGTTCGAATCCTGTTTATGGCGAAGTGTTCTCGATACAACATTATATGATAAAGTTTGTCAGTGGTTTTCTCCGGGCATTTCGGTTTCCTCCACAAACAAAATTGTTTTCCTTTATTTGTCTAGTATACGAATAACTTTTAAGCTCTACCATTTGTGGACTTATGCAGACCGGCTGTAACCAATATAAACAATCGCTCGTCTTTGCTAATAAATGCTGTTTTCGTGTTCTAAATACAAACCGTCGAAATTAAATCATTGTTAAATTCAGCATTCTTTCTATACTTAATTTACCTTAGACAACTAAAAAAAAAGAATGAAGAAAGAAATCTTTGTACAACAGTCCCCCTGTAATGCACTGTGTCCAGACAGTCTAAACGTTAACGAGGACACGTCGCGTTTTAGCTCAAAATTACCACCACTATTGTCTCCATCTGAAAATGATATGTTTGGTGATGACCTAAATGACCTGAAAGTCGTTGATGTATACTTGTAGCATTAGCATTCATACATGTATGTTTTCATGTGTGTATATTTATGAACTTTGTACACATACGGTACAAATTAGGAATATAGATTATATAAAAAAAACATTTTAAAGATATACTATGATTCACACACTAAACTGTTAATTTTCAATCTGGTTTTTAGTCAATCAACATGTTCCACTTCCTTTCGAGTAGTCGTACATTGCACATTTCTTGTACATTACTGCGCAAATAAGTAAGACACCCATTGGAATAATGATAAAAAAAAATGCATTCACTAATTATTTAGAAAAAAAAAATCATTGTGAGTGAGTCAGTGATTGTTGTTTAACGCCAATTCGGCAATTTTTCAGCTATATCATGGCAAAAAAAAGTAAATTTTCAATGAGATGATGAGGTCCGCTTTATACTAGACCAACATGCTGAGTTGGATTTTTATAGTGTTCACTCACTGAAACAGAAGTCCGAGAGTAGACATGTCGCTCAATTCGGACGCATTATTCTGATTCCGAGCTAACCAGTCTTGCTCTTTCTCCATAATTCTGCGTGCTTATTATTAGCGGAGAAGTAGCAAATACCAATTTAATAGTCTTTGGTTTGACCCGACCGGGCTCGAAACCAGGATCTACAGCATCCTTGTGTATGGTAATACAATAATGGTGATGATATAATTTATTTGAAATCGGCATGAAACAGAGGAAAAGACTCGCTAAAGCTCGTCTTTCTTCCCACTTCTCAAACTGTTCTTTCTTCATTCATGTCTTATCATCAAATATTTAAACATGGGTAGCACATTGCGTGTCACAATATGTACACTTACGTGTAAGCACAATCCATTTCATTCTTTATTCATCCACCGAGTTTTTGACAAGAGTACGTAAACGACGGTTGCTTCTAATGGAAAAGGAAATGCTCACCCTTCCGAGATTTGTATTGCTCAATCTTTAGTTTACTGTGTTGTGCTTAGTCGACCATTGTTTGTCGCTTCGTCGATTTAGTATTGACCATTGCATTGTCTGTCCTTTTTTTATTTATGGCTACTGAATGTGCCTTTAATATCTTCAAATTTACTTTAATATATTTGATTGACCAGTTAGGACAGACCTTTATGTGATGTAATTGACTTTTATGTGTCAGAACTTACCTTTCCCTGTTAGAACATATCTTTATTTATCAGAACTGACCTTTACCTGTTAGAACAGACCTTTATGTGATGTAATTGACCTTTATTTGTCAGAACTTACCCATATCAGTTAGAACATATCTTTATGTGATGTAATTGACCTTTATTTGTCAGAACTGACCGTTACCTGTTAAATGTGATGCAATTGACCTTCATTTGTCAGAACTGACCTTTACCTGTTAGAACAGACCTTTATGTGATGCAATTGACCTTCATTTGTCAGAACTGACCTTTACTTGTTAGAACATACCTTTGTGTGATGTAATTGACCATTATTTGTCAGAACTGACCTTTACCTGTTAGAACATACCTTTATGTGATATCATTGACCTTTATTTCTCAGAACTGACCCTTACCTGTTAGAACATACCTCTATGTGATGTAATTGACCATTATTTGTCAGAACTGATCTTTACTTGTTAGAACATACTTTTGTGTGATGTAATTGACCATTATTTAACAGAACTTACCTTTACCTGTTAGAACAGGCCTTTATGTGATGTAATTGACCTTTATTTGTCAGAACTGACCGTTACCTGTTAAAGCAGACCTTTATGTGATGTAATTGATCTTTATTTGTCAGAACTTACCCATATCAGTTAGAACATATCTTTATGTGATGTAATTGACCTTTATTTGTCAGAACTGACCGTTACCTGTTAAAGCAAACCTTTATGTGATGTAATTGACCTTTACCTGTTAAAGCATACCTTTATGTGATGTAATTGACCATTATTTGTAAGAACTGACCTTTACCTGTTAGAACAGACCTTTATGTGATGCAATTGACCTTCATTTGTCAGAACTGACCTTTACTTGTTAGAACATACCTTTGTGTGATGTAATTGACCTTTATTTGTCAGAACTTACCTTTACTTGTTAGAACATACTTTTGTGTGATGTAATTGAC
>MJUT01034180.1:29356-40943 GCA_002080005.1 Gigantidas platifrons
GTTTCCTTCCACCATATGGTTCTGAAGACGAATTTGTAGCATTTCTAGTTTTCTACCAGTCAGAAGTCTAGGTGGCCATCTTTGATGACGGATAATGTCACCGGACACGTTTTTGGAAGAGGACAAACCAAGGAGTATTACGGCAGACGAAAGAGGTAAAGGGACAATAAATGCCGAATAAAAATGTATCTGATATCCGAGATTCCCTAGCCGCGTTGCTAATGCTTCCCAGTAGAAGGAATATCGGCTTTGGCAAGAATATGGGGGGGATTAGGGTGTTAAACCCCACTTTCAACAATATTTCAGTTATACCATAGCGTTCAGTTTTATTGGTGGAGGAAACTGGGGTGCCCGGAGAAAACCACCGACCTGCCGCAAGCCACTGACAAACTTTATCACATAATGTTGTATCGAGTACACCTCGCCATGAGCGGGATTCGAACTCACAACGTTAGTGGTGATAGGCACTGATTGCATAGGTAGTTATGAGAGAGAAAAAAAACCATCGTTTTGCGTATATTTAGGAGGCATAACTCTTGAAAGACATAATAATGTAACTCAATATCAAATTGCATTTTGAAATCTGTATTTCTTCATGAATTTAAAAATATTAGTTAAATTGGACTTCACAAATATAGATAATAATGCTTAATATCGAAAGTTACAATTATCAGCCGTGGCGGCCATCCCATATAATTGATGGTTCAACGGATACAACTTTGGAAAGGGATTACCATAGGACTATTTGGACAATTTAGTTTCATTCCATTCATTATCAAACATTTTCAATTTTCAAACAATCAGAAGCAATGGAGGCCATCTTGGATGCCGGTAACGGTCGCCGAGCACAATATTTGTCGGAAGAAGATCATCCAAGGAGTATAATATCCAAGTTTCGTCCAATTTGACCCAGTCCCAGTGGTTCTTAAACCAACATGTTAAACACATCAACACTCACCTCCCTTGTCCGGCATCTCATAACATTTACACGTTGTTCTTATAGTAGCTGTAGTACTGTAGAGTGGTCACTAATAAAGCCAAACTTTTTTTTTTTTAAATAAAGCGGTTGTTGCGTTTCATGTGCTCTGTGATGTCTTCTATTATAATAGATTCCATCATCTTACATATAATACTTCATTCTCTATCAAGAGTTGTCGTTCTCGCTTCGCTCCACTCTATCTCTGTCAACGTTCATTTTACAAGATTTTTGTAAAATTTAGAAACAGTAAAAAAATGTACTTAAAATTGTTTTAATTATTGTAAATATCAATAAAGATGAAAATAAATCACTCATTTCAAATCAATTCTCTCTTAGAACAATTCTCCCCCGCCCCTCCCCCACTTCTTGGAGAACTATTTTGCGGAGGTAAATATTAAAAACGATCACAAATTATTTTTATATATTAATATTAAAAAAGCAACTGGCAAAGATGGAATTCCTCCTAAAATTTTAAAAATTGCTAAACCAGCCATAGTAAAACCTATCACTGACCTAATATAAATAAAAGCATGAAAACTTCAGAATTTCCTGAAAAGAGGCTCAGGTCGTACCATGCTTTAAGAAAAATAACACACTGGACAAGAGAAATTACAGGCCGGTCAGTATATTACCTTTTATACTGCAATTGGTAACTTTACAGCATTGATAAAGGGGGTCGTATAAACTTTTGCTTTATACTGGACAATGTCCTGTATATAAAGCATTTAGGCCACGTCCCTTTTTGGAACTTTTGCTTTATACTGGAAACTATTTTAAACCTGGCTTCTTGTTCAGAACATTTTATTAGTATAAAACATCGAATATTGGCAACTTTTAATATAAACAAAAAAAATCAATTTGAGCTACTGTATGCCTTTAAAAGAGTAGGTAAATATTTAAACAGACTAGGTAAACTTACAATTTATCACTCCTTCATATTATCAAACTTTAATTACTGTCTAGTTACTTGGCACTTTTGCAACGAACAGAACACAAAAAAGATGGAAAAGATACAGGAAAGAGCACATATGAGGAAATCTTGAAACATTTTACGGTCGCCATCGTGATTTGGGTAGCTAGTACGGAGTATCTGTGCCACGGATGTGTTCCGTTTTTCATTATCATCACTAACGATGCGAGTTCGAATCCCGCTTATGATAATGTTGAATCGAGTACACCTCGCATAAGCAGGATTCGAACTCGCAACATTAGTGGTCATAGAAACGGGTGGCATAGGTAGTTATGAATCCAACTACCATGCTACACGACCACAATGGCCCCTCAACATCGTTTGTATTTCATGTTTTTGGAAATGCATTTTTCAAACCTTATTTTTAATTTGAAAAAAAATACACTACGAACAGACTGTATACATAGAATATTCAGATTTAGATAAGGTCATATTTAATAAGTCCAAACGTGAGAGGGATTTAATATTCATTTAAACTTAATCAAACAAATATTTTAATAATACAATTGTATTTTTTCACTAATCTTTTTAGTGAATTATATAGGTCAAGACTCAATAGATTAATCTTATGTTCATTCTGTCCTTTAAGTGGGAGAATACAAACCAGGAATTCAATTATTATAAAGATCGGTTAATTAAACGCCAAAACAAGTATCACACACATTCTTCATCTCCTTAGAAAAGCTATGTGCCATGCATCAGAAGTTGAAAAATGCCCACTTATCACTTTGTTGTTTTTTGTATTGTTTAATTAGTATTATTGATTATGCACAAGAGGAGTTTAAAGGGGAATCTTTTTTGTGGGGTGGGGGGTGAAGGCATACAATACCACACAATGCAATACAATTTTACAATAAAAATTAAGGTTCAATAAATAAGACAACAGTAAAATAAACATCAACAATTCACCAGAGTAAAAATTAATATGAACTAAAGTTTTATGCTGAGTTCGCGCCCACTTTCATCAGTGACCAAGATTTTTTTTTAGCAAAACGGACAACGAATTGCGTAAGTCATTAAGATGCTAACATTATTACTATCTGATTGATATTATACAAATGTTTTAATTATGGACAGGTTGGTTCAGTATTAACTAATAATTAATTTCTTAGTGCCATATTAAGGGGACAAATAAAAAAAAAACCACACACACACAAAAAAGAATTAACGATTTCCATGGACAACAAATAACCGTTTTAGAAGATGAGCATCATTTTGTTTTCTGTCCAGCTTATAGATTTTTCAGAAGTATTTATTTACCTAGATATTATTGTTCATGCAATCAAGACAAAATCGTCAACAATTTTATAAATTACTGAAAGCTTGTGATAAGAATCTCCCAATTAAATTTTTGTAGATATTTGAATTCAGCTTGGAAATTAAGATTAGAAATTATACAATGAACTTTGTCATATAGTTCTCTCTTATCCGTTTGTTTTTTGTCATTTTATACATTCATATTTGCTATAGCATGTTTGTGCTTTTTGCAATAAAGAATTAATTCATTCACGAATCAGGGGAGGATCCGGGGGGGGGCGCACCCGGCGGCCCCCCCTAAAATTGGAAAAAATATGATTTTTTTGCGTAAAATCGTGATTTTTCATACGAAATACCCCAAAAATTTTCGGACTTCGCTCCGCTCGGCGCCATTATCTTAAGTGCGCTCTCCCTAACTTGCAATCCTAGATCCGCCCCCTGCGAATGCATTCTTCTATTTAAATATTTTTGTATCTGCCCCTTGCAAATTCTAATAAATGATTGCTTGTTCTAATTATATCAAACGGACACAATATCACACTGATTTACAGTATAGGAGTATCCCCATACAAAAGACAATTGTCTAGATCTTTTAAGACATATTCAAAGAGGACAATACATATATATGTAACTCTTTTAAAACTGGTTCCGTCAACATTCAAAACAATATGCATACGTTTGTATCTCCATATGGCAATAAGCAAGAATGCAAAATTTTAAGGAATTCAAATCCAAAATTTAGAAGGAAATGCAGTTACAAACTGTTTCATGTAATATTCTAAGTCACAAATAAAAGGGAAATTACTCATTTTAAATTCTGCAACCATACTGTCACAACCGTATATCCATTTGGTTAGAAGTAAGCATCCAAAGTTTTGAGGAATTCCCTCTTAAAATGTAGGATGAGTTACGCATACCAAATCTTTGACGAAATGTGTGTCGTGTCAAACCGAATACTATAAAATTCGTAGTTACTGCTACTCTGATAAGCATGCAGCATAAAGGAGTAAGATCAAAGACTGGTTGGTTAAAAATCAGAATAATGTGTCCGAGTGGAGCGACATGTCTACCCGTAGACTGTTGTTTCAGTATGCTAGCACTATGAAATCCAACTAAGCGTATTGTTCTTGTACAAAGCGGACCTCATTATCATCTCATCGAATGTAACTTGTTCTCGCCATGATATGGCTAAGAAATGGTGTTAAACAACAATCAATCACTAAACCACTCACATCATAAATTGTGACCAGCCTGGTCTAAAACATTGGACAATACATTGGATTAGTAATACAAATGTACAAGTAAAGCAAAATATGAAAAACTTGAGAAAGTTTTTGTGTTACATCAAAATCGTGTTTTTATCTGTGCACGTGGATTCATCGATTCAAAACAATTCTTTGAACCAAATTACCACAGAAAGATTGCAAATATTTTTTCTCTCAGTTTTTGTTATGAAAAGGTAACATTCCTGTGATTGGCCATTCTAATGTAGTTGTTTAATATCCTTGGTTTGTGATTGGACAATGCTGTAATTTTCATGGTATCAATTCCACGGTTGAAAATCATGAGATATTTTAGACGATTGCCACTTACATCAACTTGTCAACAATGTAGCAATACACATGATTACATTTGAATGGAGATAACTGAATTGTATTTGAATATTTCACGGCATCAATTATCGATTTAATGGTGTAATTTTCACCAATTCCAGGTTGAAATAGCATGAAATATTTTATTTTATTTTAGCTGATTACCGCTTATGTCATCTTGTCAATAATACGGAAATATACATATATGATATATGTATGTCTATCCTACATATGATTACATTAGAATGGAGCTAAGTGTATTGTATTTGCAATTTCATGACATCAATGGTCGATTTAATGGTCGCAAATATCCGTTTACTGGCCCCGCTAACGCGTCGCTAGTAAACTCAATTTGCGACCATCAAATCTCCAATTTATGCCGTGAAATTTTCAAATACAATACAGTTATCTCCTAATTGTTTGATTTGATTTATTGCGCTTAACGCCACTTTCAGCAATATTTCAGCTATATCATGGCGACCAGTTTTAGTGGTGGAAGAAGCCGGAGATAACCACCAACCATGGGCAAGCAACTGGTAAACTTTATCACTTGCGGATGCGAGTCGAGTTTACCCTTTTTTGTAATTCACAAAGCCGGGCGCGAACCCACGGCATATTGGTGATAGGCTACGTTGTGAGTTCGAATCCATATCAGACGAGGTGTACTTGATTCAACATTATGTGATAAAGTGTGTCAGTGACTTGCGGGAGATCGGTGGTTTTCTCCGGATTCCTCCACTTATAAAGTTGACCGCCACAATATAACTGAAATATTGTTTAAAGTGGCATTAAATACCATAACCCTAATCATAGTACTGTAATGGTGATCTGTATTATATACTGATATATAAATGAAGTAGGCCATTAAACACATCTAGTCCTAACCCCAAGAATTGGACATAATAATGGTGTTTGCTGGATGATCATGTCAATTTTTCATTACATGTCAAAGAAAAGTTTCAAGATACTAAAAGGGTAATCAGAAATCATAAATCGAAGAAGGAAAGACAACACAATGGCCAAAAGAAAAAGTACACAAGGAAAAAAAAACGATCTACAAAACATTACACAGAAAACTAAAGATCAAGCAACACAAACCCCACTAAAACAGGAGGTGAACTCAGGTGCTCCGGAAGTGTTGGAAGTTCCTGCTGAACATGTGTCAAACCTGCCTTAGTTTCCACCTCTATTAAGCCATAACTTGCATTATATGCTATTAAGTTCAATTTCACTTCACAGTGCATTTCATTTCAATTAAACCTGTACTTAGGACCACATCTTTTGTATGATTCTAATTAAATGCTCCCTTGGAAGGTCACATAAAACAGATCTTCGTATCATACTTACCTGCTAGGATTAATTACTTTAGGCTAAAATCACTACTCCTACAAAATTTCCTGCCGAAAAAGAACTGAAATGACCTCTCCCCTCTAGATCAGTTACTGCACATGTGAAAACCTCCATGTTTTTTCGGCGCAACATTGTACAAAGTGCCAGTTCAAGCTCCTTCATTTTTCTTGGATTTTCTTGTGTTTTTCGTAATAGTTTTCTTTGGGTATTGTTTGAAAGGTAAGACTTCCTTGATCACGTTTTTATATAAATTTACTTGATCCGGTCAATTGTATCGTATTTTTTTCCTTGTTGTGTATTTTGCACGTGCGGGAGTGCGGTTTATCATGGTTCGCAACACTGGTAAAGTGTTGCCAGCAGAGGATGATCCTGGTAAAGGATAACAAGTAGAAAACTCCTCGGGAGGGGAGAAAGATGATAGTGCCTCTGGTAAAGAGGAACAAACTACAACGGGCGTCGGGAAACGACCCACAGAGTCTAAGACAAAGTCGGGCGGAAAAAAGACCGACAATGGCGGAAGTTTGAGTCATTCAAAATCGAGGGGTTCTACCGGCAAGGGTGTCTCTAGATCCGATGTTAAGGATCTGATTTCAGACAGCATCGCTTCTTTTAAAACAGAAATACAGGGAATGATTAGGGAAGCCTTATTTCCCACTCGAGAGGGTCGATCTCAGGACCACGTGACGTCCGACCTACCCAAACATACTGAAACGGAAGACGATCATGTTGTGGACTTGGACGACCAGGATGACAGTGTCTCCTTTTGTGGGGATCCGGCACCTAAACGTGCTTGGTCAAAGGAGAGGGCTGTTAGTAGTGAACGTAGTCCTGGTTCCTTTACCTTGCCCCAGTATAGTTCTCCGACTGATCAAAGTCATGAGAATTCGGAGTCTAATATAAACAATGATAACTCTACTGAAGAGGGGGAGGGGGAAGCAGTACCTCCCTCCTGGAATAACTTTATTACTGATATACAGAAAATTTTAGACCTTCAGCAAGAGGAGGAAGAGAAAAGATATTCTCGTTCCTCTTTACTAGCTCAAACTTTCTCAGGCTTACCGAACACTCCTAAGTCATCTGGTCCTTCTCTTCCAACTGAAGGGTTTTTGGTCAATGCATGGTCAGAGGTTGGGAAAGCCCTACCTAAGATAACAGCTTTTAAAGCACGGCATAGAAGCCTTTATCGTTGGCCTGACAGTGATTTTGACAAATATGGCAATGTTCCTGATGTTGATCAGGCAGTTTCCACTTTCATTTTTTCAGGTCAGAGTAGTAATAAGAAAAATTCCAAGTCTGCTAAATCAGAACTTCACCCAAGAGATCTGCAGAAAGAGAACACTTTTATATCTCTTAATCAAACACTTAAAGTCAACAAAGGGCTATCTCTCATGCACTATACATGTTGACTGCTCTGTCTAAGGGCCTAAAAAGTGACTGAGTGCATATCAGATGACGGCATTAAACAGTTACTTGGTGGTTTAGCTTCGACCTTGTCAGATGTTGGGGATTTATCCATAAGGGCGTCAGCTAGGTGTATCCTTTATATGGATTCCATACATTCGTTTGACAGAAACACTAGAAATAAATTGCTCAAATTACCCCCAACAGGCAGTCTGCTATTTAATGATAAATTACAGGAGGTTGCTCACAAATCGTCTGAGCTAATTAGAGATGTTCGAGAAACTACTACAAATCTAGGTTTCAATGCAGGCAGACAGGGGCAAGGGTCATTAAAGAGGCACAACCCTGCTGCTAGCACAGTTTTAGATGATAATAAAGGTGCTAGCGATAGAAAATACAGAAGATTAGATATTAATAAACCTGGTGTTTCAGGTTTTAATGGCAATGGCTTAAGTGGTCCCAACACCCTGAACAGAAGCAAACAGGGCCCTTCATATAATAAAGACAAGAAGGGTAACAGAAGAAATATGCCCGTTAAAGAGTTTTCATGTTTTAGGAGAGCGGGCGGGATTAAAAATCTCAATCCCTAGGTCATACCCCCTCAGTCTCCAGATACCCTTGAATCACATTCCAGTAGGGGGGAGACTGAGATTTTTCCTACGGGAATGGGAAAAATAACAACGGATCAGTTTGTTTTAAAGATTATTGCAAAGGGTTACAGAATCGAATTCAGTCAAATTCCTCAATTAACTTCTCAGATAAGCTACACTCCGCTCCAGAGAATCATTTGAAGGCTCAAGCCTTAATAGGGAAAATAAATTCCCTTCTAGGAAAAGGGGCTATAGAAGAGTTGGACTCAAACATAGGACCAGGATTTTACAACAATCTCATCCTTGTCCAAAAGAAGACAGGTGGTTTTCGACCAATTTTAAATCTAAAACCTCTAAATCAGTTTTTAAAATACATGTACCATCATTTCAAGATGGAAAACTTAAAATCAATCATACTATCTCAGAGAAAGGGGGACTGGGGTGCGTCTTTGGATCTATCAGACGCCTACTTACATGTTCCAATACACAAGGACAGCAGGAAATTTCTAAGATTTGCTGTCCAGAACAGAGTATTCCAGTTCATAGCCCTTCCATTCGGAATAACATCGGGGCCGACAATTTTTGCAAAGGTAATTTAAGTAGTTTTAGCTTTTCTCAGGAGCCAACGGCTTAACCCTCATGCTTATCTGGACGATTGGTTAATTCGAGAGAATCAAAGAGAGAAACTGCAAATAGCAGTTCAAAAGTCCTTGACTACACTGATCAGGTTGGGTTTTCTCCCAAATTGGGAAAGATCTCAGTTGACCCCAACACAGTATTTTCACTATGTGGGGGCACGTTTCCGTTTAGATCTGGGTCTAGTGTTTCCACCACAGGAGAGAATAGAATATCTAAGACAAATGTTCGCAAGTCTAGAAAACTCTAGTCAAATAGAAGTAAGACTAATTTTACAGATTTTAGGGGTAATGAACTCTTGCATAGAGTTAGTTCCATGGGCAAGGCTTCACATGAGGCCAATCCAACTTTATCTCCTCCATTTCTGGAGGCGTTACAAGGGAGATGTATGCCCAAATTCCAGTAATGAACATTTTAATAGATTCGCTCGTTTGGTGGAAGGACGACCAAAATATGTTCAGGGGGAGGTCTCTGGAGACTCAGAATGCAGCATTGGTTTTAACAACCGATGCATCATTAGAAGGCTGAGGGGCTTTCGCAAGTGACCAGAAGCTCTCCGGGAAATGGGGAGTATCCGAAAAAGGAAAGGACATAAATTGGTTAGAGTTGAAGGCAGTTCAACTAGCAATTTTAGGATTAGCCCCTCTTCTGCAGGGGAAGAGAGTGTTAATTCAGTCAGACAACTCAACGGTTGTCACTTATTTGAACAAGCAGGGAGGGACTCGCTCCCCATCCCTGTGTCTATTGACTTATTGGCAAATTTACATGTTTTGCATAAAGAGAAAGATAGGGATAATGGCCGTGCACATCGCGGGCAGGGTGAACTTGATAGCCGATTGCTTGTCAAGGAGAAACAAGGTTTTTCCCACAGAATGGACATTAACTCAAGAAGTAGTAAATCAGATTTTTCTTATCTGGGGGGAACTTCAGATAGATCTCTTTGCAACTTGGCTAAACAAACGGGTGCCAGTATTTATGTCACCGGTTCCGGACAACAGGGCCTTGGCAGTAGATGCCCTGTCTCAGTCATGGGAGAGAATGTATGCTTATGCGTATCCTCCAATTTCGCTAATACAAAGAGTTATAATGAAATAGCATAGGAATCTGTAACAATAGTCTTGGTAGCTCCCTTTCGCCCCAGACAACCATGGTTCTCAGATCTGATAGATCTTCTCATGGACCTTCCAATCAGACTTCCTCAAAGGAGGGATCTGATAAGTCAACCTCACAACAAGATGTTACATCCATCTCCCGAGGTTCTGAAATTGACTGCATGGAAGTTATCAGGCAACAATCTCTTAAGGAAAGATTTTCAGAGGCAGTTGCAAGAAGGATTTCACAAGCAAGAAGAATCAGTACTTACAAGACATACGACTATAAAGTTAGGGTTTATGTCAAATGGGCTGATGAAAGAGGGATTGATCCCCTATTGGCAAATATAAAGGATTTAAGTGAATTTTTAGAATTTTTATTTACAGTTAAGGGGCTTCAAGTCAGAACATTGAGAATTTATTTGTCTGCTATTTCGTTAATTCACCCAGGCTTCGATGGGGTTAAAATAAGTTCACACCATACTTTTGAAAAGTTGATGAAGGGTTTTTTCATTAGTAGGCCACCACAGAGAAAACGTTGCCCTACTTGGAGTTTAAGTCTGGTTTTGAATAAGCTAATGGAGTCCCCATTTGAACCCCTATCAAGTGCTAACTTAAAATTTGTAACCTTGAAAGCAGTATTTTTGTTAGCAATTGCGTCTGGTAGGCGTAGAAGTGAGCTTCAAGATCTTAGTTGCGATTCTGGTCATATTAGATGGGACCCTTGAGGTGTAGTTTTAATTCCACATCCAGGATTTTTAGCCAAAAATGAATCGCAAAACGTATTTATTTACCTAAAATGTCTACCTTTTCTTCTGTTAAAGGAGACAGGTCCTCACAGAGCTCTCAGTTATTACATAGCAAAGACCAAAAAGTCGAGGAAGCAAATAAAACAGTTGTTTATTACTTATAAGGAGGGTTGTCACAGAGCAGCATCTCGTGATGCAATTTCAAAGTGGATTGTAAGGACTATTTCAATTTGTTATCAGGGTTCTAAGGAGTCAGATTTCCTTTTGGCTAGGGCCCATGATACCAGTTCTCTTTCTACTTCTTTGGCCTTGTTTAATGGACTGTCTATGGAGGAGATTATGGAGGCAGCAGCATGGAAGTCTGAAAGCACTTTCACGGCGCATTATCTAAAAAATATGTCAGAGGAGAAGGGAAGATTCGCTAGAATGGTACTTTCCTCAAAAGATTTATCATAAGAGGTAAATGTATATGTATATTTATTTTTGGGTTAGATTTGTTCAATCTTTCCCTCCTCCTTTTTTATAGCTTTTGATTCTACATTTTAGCCTAAAGTAATTAATCTTAGCAGGCAAGTATGATACGAAGGAGATTATACATTTTCTTGGAGGAGGTTATCTCCGAGTATCATACTTACCTGCTAGGAGCTCCCGCCCTCCTCCCCTCAAAGATTTTACTTTTTATTTATTGATTTATGCCTCAAAATGATGGAGGTTTGCACATGTGCAGTAACTGATCTAGAGGGGAGAGGTCATTTCAGTTTTTTTCGGCGGGAAATTTGAAGGAGTAGTGCTTTTAGCCTAAAGTAATTAATCCTAGCAGATAAGTATGATACTCGGAGATAACCTTCTCCTCCAAGAAAAGGTATAGTTTGACTGTATTACAAAATCAAATTTAACCAGGTAATATTTGAATGGCAATAATTCAGTTAGAGTAAGATGAAGAATAACAATAAAGGTATTATAAGAAAAGTT